>BLSH010036269.1:160156-170189 GCA_018402905.1 Glandirana rugosa
CTCCTCTCCTCTCCTCTCTCCTTCTCCTCTCCTCCTCCTCTCCTTCTTATTCTCCCTCTCCTCTACTCCCCTCCCATCTCCTCTCCCTCTTATTCTTCCTCTCCTCCTCCTCTCCTCTTCCTCTCTCCTCTCCTCTCCTCCCCTCTCCTGTCCTGTCCTCTCCTCTTCCTCTCCCTCTTCCCTCCTCTTTCTCACACTCTTCTCTCCCTCTCCTCTCTTCTCCTATACTCTGCTCTCCTCTTCCCTTCCTATCCTCCTTTTGGGGGACTCTGCGTCTGACCTGGTGACCCTGTAGGGGGATGCAGTTTCTGGAGGGAGCGGAGCGCTGTGGGAGGTTGAGGGGAATATGGGACATGGTTGGAGGCTTGAGGCACTATGGAGGGCTGGCAGCTGTGCAGGAGGCTGGGGGGCACCGTGGGATCCTGTTAGAGGCTGGGGGCACTATGAAGGGCTGGAGGCTCTGCAGGAGGCTGGGGGCACTGAGGGGACCCTGTTGGAGGCTGGGGTTACAATGGAGGGCAGCTCTGCTGGGGGGGTCTGTGGGATCCTGTTGGAGGAACTATGGAGGGCTGGAGGCTCTGTAGCAGGCTGAGGGACACTGTGGGAGGTTAAGGGACCTGTGGGACCCTGTTGAAGGCTGGGGGAATTATGGAGAGCTGGAGGCTCTGCGGAAGACTGGGGGGCACTGTGGGACCCTTTTGGAGGCTGAGGGCACTGTGCGACCCTGTTGGAGGCTGAGGGCACTGTGGGACCCTGTTGGAGGCTGAGGGCACTGTGGGACCCTGTTGGAGGCTGAGGGCACTGTGGGATCCTGTAGATGGCTGAGGGCACCATGGGACTCTGTTGGAGGCTGAGGGCACCGTGGAACCCTGTTGGAGGCCGAGGGCACCATGGGACCCTGTTGGAGGCCGAGGGCACCGTGGGACCCTGTTGGAGGCTGAGGGCACTGTGGGACCCTGTAGGAGGCTGAGGGCACCATGGGACCCTGTAGGAAGCTGAGGTCACCATGGGACCCTGTAGGAGGCTGAGGGCACCGTGGGACCCTGTTGGAGGCTGAGGGCACCGTGGGACCCTGTAGGAGTCTGAGCCCACCGTGGGACCCTGTTGGAGGCTCAGGGCACTGTATGATCCTGTAAGAGGCTGAAGGCACCTTGAGACCCTGTAGGAGGCTTAGGGCACTGTGGGACCCTGTAGGAAGCTGAGGGCACTGTGGGACCCTGTTGGAGGCTTGAGAAACTATGGAGGGCTGGCAGCTGTGCAAAAGGCTTGGGGCCCTGTTACGCTTGGAGGTTGGGGGCTCCATGGGGGGCTGAGAGCAATGTGAGCCACTATGGGAAGTGGGAGGTATTGGGGGGGGGGTTGGGTTGGATACAGCACCAGTCACCCAATTTCTCTCCAATGAAGTGCATTTCTGTGTCCTGTTGGTTACTGTGATAATCCATCCCTTCATTGAAGCCGGATCTACTCACAGTGGTGATCTTCTGTTGGCTAAGACAGTGAAGGATCCTGCTCCCTTTCCTACACGTAATATATGTGACTGGTGAGGTACCCCCCCAAAAAATGGTTTTATTAGATTTCAACTTTAATTATTTTTAATTCTCTGTACAGTGGAGACTTGCATATCATTCACCCGAGCTTCGAGGGCAGGTGCCATTGTTATAGGGGGTCTGTGATTGGCTCAGATCCAGACATTAGTTTCATAGCCGTACACTTACAGTTATCTCTTTCTTCACAACAGACATGAATGGACAGCCATGCCGGGATGAACTGGTTCCTGTAGCATAGCTGGTATCTGTAAGTTTTTCTTAGCTGATTTAACAATGAAATGGATAATTCACACATTTTATCTGGAAGACAACGAATCCAGGGTCTGTTTATAGAACATTCGTTGTACGAATGTCAGAAACGTTTGTGCTGAAAAAAAATTCACAGAATGTGAACGCCTGTATCACCTGCGCCATCTAGTGGCTGAAATGCAGAATATTTCCCCCACTGAGATTCTTTCAGGAAATTATACCACGTTTTGGCCACCAGAGGGAGTTGACGATACAGGAGTTCATCTATTGGTGACACATGTAGTGACATTTTTGTTCAAATGTTTCTGGCATTTGTACAACAAATGTTTTATGACCCCCTTTATGTAATTTGTACATTATTGATTTCTCACTGCAGTTTATATAATCAAGGGGATTTGATCTAAGGCTGAGTAGGTTCACGCCATTGTGGGTCCTGCATGGCGTGTTTGCGTGGGCATAGCAGCCCATTCCTGGGAAACGCAGAACAAAACACACCGGAACCAGATGGTGCCTTAGTACCAGTCAGCTGTGCACGCCCATAAGTGTGTTGCGTTTTCAGATACCGGGGGGGGGGGGGGGGGTTCCATTTAGCCCTGGGTCACCCTATGAATTGCTCAGAACAATGCTGCAAATTTAAATGCAATTCAGTGCGGTGCGATTTGAGCCTCGATCCATTTTGCATGGGCTCACATTTCAGAACATCGCACCAATAGTAATGCACGCACCCTTGTTGGAAGTGCACGGCAACCGAATCGCTTGGTAATTGTGCACCGTGTGATCCGGTGCAGGCCAAACGCACTGTTTGTGACCAGGGTGTGGGGTCTCGATAAGATTGACACTCTCTGCAGATCGCTAGGACAGTGCGTTTTGAACGCGGCGAGGAAATGCGCAGGGATGGTGGATTTCACATATGTAAACAATGTTCAGACCACACGTGAGTAGGGTTGCCACCTCATCCCTTTAAAACCGAACACATATTAATTACACAGGTTGTTCTGTGGCTGATTAATGGGGTAATTAAACTCACTTGGTGCCTTATCTGCATTAAATTAGCCTCAGAACCTGTGTAATTCATATGTGTTCGGGTTTAAAGGGATGAGGTGGCAACCCTACAGATGAGGTATCACTGCGAACGTCATAGGAAGAGCAAGAATTCTAGTGCTAGACCTCCACTACAACTCTAAACAGGTAACCTGTAAAAATTTTTAAAACTTCACCTATGGAGATTTTTAAGTGGAGATCATAGAGATGGTCTCTGTCCTCCCAGTAGGGTTGCCACATCATCCCTTTAATCCAGGACACAAATGAATTACACAGGTTCTGAGGCCAATTTAATGCAGATAAGGCACCAAGTGAGTTTAATTACCACTTTAATTAGCCACAGAACCTGTGTAATGAATGTGTGTCCTGGATTAAAGGGATGATGTGGCAACCCTACCTCCCAGGATTAGAGATGACCTCTGGCCTCCCAGGATCATAGAGATGGTCTCTGTCCTCCCAGGATCATAGAGATGACCTTGGTCCTCCCAGGATCATAGAGATGGCCTCTGGCCTCCCAGGATCATAGAGATGGCCTCCCAGGATCATAGAGATGACCTCTGCCCTCCCAGGATCATAGAGATAGCCTCTGTCCTCCGAGGATAATAGAGATGACCTCTGGCCTCCCAGGATCATAGAGATAGTCTCTGTCCTCCCAGGATCATAGAGATGACCTTGGTCCTCCCAGGATCATAGAGATGGCCTTTGGCCTCCCAGGATCATAGAGATGGCCTCCCAGGATCATAGAGATGACCTCTGCCCTCCCAGGATCATAGAGATAGCCTCTGTCCTCCGAGGATAATAGAGATGACCTCTGGCCTCCCAGGATCATAGAGATGGCATCCCAGGATCATAGAGATGGTCTCTGGCCTCCCAGGATCATAGAGATGGTCTCTGGCCTCCCAGGATCATAGCGATGACCTCTGGACTCCGAGGATCATAAAGATAGCCTCTGTCCTCCCAGGATCATAGAAATGACCTCTGCCCTCCCAGGATCATAGAGATGGCCTCTGGCCTCCCAGGATCATTGAGATGGCCTCTGGCCTCCCAGGATCATTGAGATGGCCTCTGTGCTCCCAGGATCATAGAGATGGCCTCTGGCCTCCCAGGATCATAGAGATGACCTCTGCCCTCCCAGGATCATAGAGATGACCTCTGGACTCCCAGGATCATTGAGATGGCCTTGGTCCTTCCAGGATCATAGAGATGGCCTCCCAGTATCATAGAGATGGCCTCTGGCCTCCCAGGATCATAGAGATGACCTCTGTCCTCCCAGGATCACAGAGATTACCTCTAGCATCTAAGGATCATTGAGATGGCCTCTGTCCTCCCAGGATCATAGAGATGACCTCTGCCCTCCCAGGATCATAGAGATGGCCTCTGTGCTCCCAGGATCAGTGAGATGGCCTTGGTCCTCCCAGGATCATAGAGATGGCCTCTGCCCTCCCAGGATCATAGAGATGACCTCTGCCCTCCCAGGATCATAGAGATGGCCTCTGCCCTCCCAGGATCAAAGAGATGGCCTCTGTCCTCCCAGTATCATAGAGATGGCCTCTGGCCTCCCAGGATCATAGAGATGACCTCTGGACTCCCAGGATCAAAGAGATGGCCTCTTTCCTCCCAGGATCATAGAGATGACCTCTGCCCTCCCAGGATCATAGAGATGGCCTCTGTGCTCCCAGGATCATTGAGATGGCCTTGGTCCTCCCAGGATCATAGAGATGGCCTCTGACCTCCCAGGATCATAGAGATGACCTCTGCCCTCCCAGGATCATAGAGATGGCCTCTGCCCTCCCAGGATCATAGAGATGGCCTCTGGCCTCCCAGGATCATAGAGATGGCCTCTGTCCTCCCAGGATCATACAGATGACCTCTGGCATCTCAGGATCATTGAGATGGCCCCTGTCCTCTCAGGGTCATAGACATGGCCTCTGGCCTCCCAGGATCATAGAGAGGGCCTCGGTCCTCCCAGGATCACAGTTTGTCGCCCTTCCACGAGCGTGCGTACTTTAAACCAGTTCTCTACCTAGTCATTGTAAAATGACGTTGGCAGGGAACCTCCGTCGATCCGGGCGGACGTCATATGATGTCTTTCCCTTTTCGCCGCGCAGCGGGCCCCTGGGGGCCCGCAGAGCTGCGATTGTGACACAGCCCCCCCTCGATCGGGGTAAAGAGCCAATAAAATTGGTCAATCACAGCCGGTCATGTGATGTAAACAAACCGCACTAACGAGCTGTTACCGCGGTTATTCCTGTCACACACCAATTGTGTGTGAGAGGGATATTGCGGTAACAACTTGTTACCGTCAGATGTACACACCAAGCACACTGATCACCCCCCTAATAAAGAGGACCTGTCATCACCCCATCAAACTACCTGTCACAGCCCATCAGAGTACCTGTCACCTGTCCATCAAAGTACCCGAGTACCTGTCACCTGTCCATCAAAGTACCCGAGTACCTGTCACCTGTCCATCAAAGTACCCGAGTACCTGTCACCTGCCCATCTGAGTACCGGAGTACCTGTCACCAGCCCATCTGAGTACCTGTCACCATCCCATCAGAGTACCCGAGTGCCTGTCACCATCCCATCTGAATACCCGAGTACCTGTCACCATCCCATCAGAGTACCTGTCACCAACCCATCTGAGTACCCAAGTACCTGTCACCAACTCACCAAAGTACCCGAGTACCTGTCCCCAGCCCATCTGAGTACCTGTCAACTGCCCATCAGAGTACCCGAGTACCTGTCACCTGCCCATCAGAGTACCCGAGTACCTGTCACCTGCCCATCAGAGTACCCGAGTACCTGTCACCAGAACATCAGCGTACCAGAGTACCTGTCACCAGCCCATCTGAGTACCCAAGTACCTATCACCAGCCCATCAGAGTACCCGAGTACCCTTCACCTGCCCATCAGAGAACCTGAGTACCTGTCACCAGCCCAGCAAAGTACCCGAGTACCCGTCACCTGCCCATTAGAGTACCCGAGTACCAGTCACCAGACCATCAGCGTACCCGAGTACCTGTCACCTGCCCATTGGAGTACCAGAGTACCAGTCACCAGACCATCAGCGTACCAGAGTACCTGTCGCCAGCCCATCAAAGTACCTGTCACCTGCCCACCTGAGTACCCAAGTACCTGTCGCCTGAGTACCCGAGTACCTGTCATCAGCCCATCAGAGTACCCGAGTACCTGTCACCTTCCCATCAGAGTACCCGAGTACCTGTCACCTTCCATCCGAGTACCTGTCACCAGAACATCAGCGTACCAGAGTACCTGTCACCAGCCCTTCTGAGTACCTAAGTACCTATCACCAGTCCATCAGAGTACCCGAGTACCCTTCACCTGCCCATCAGAGAACCTGAGTACCTGTCACCAGCCCAGCAAAGTACCCGAGTACCCGTCACCTGCCCATTAGAGTACCCGAGTACCAGTCACCAGACCATCAGCATACCCGAGTACCTGTCACCTGCCCATTGGAGTACCAGACTACCAGTCACCAGACCATCAGCGTACCTGAGTACCTGTCACCAGACCATCAGCGTACCAGAGTACCTGTCGCCAGCCCACCTGAATACCCGAGTACCTGTCACCAGCCCATCAGAGTACCCGAGTACCTGTCACCTGCCCTTCAGATTACCTGAGTACCTGTCACCAACCCATCTGAGTAACCGAGTACCTATCTGCAGCCCATCAGAGTACTCAAGTACCTTTTACCAGTCCATCAGATTACCCGAGTACCTGTCTCCAGCCCATCAAAGTACCCGAGTACCTATCTGCAGTCCATCAGAATACCTGAGTACCTATCTGCAGCACATGTCTCATAGAATATACCTCGGGTGTTTGCTTTCCAAAATGGGGTCATTTTGGCGGTAATTCCACTGTCCTGGTGCTCCAGGGCCTTCAAAAGTGTGATAGGTATGAATTCAATTTTATGTGTAATTTATGCTCCTAGAACGCCTGACGGTGCTCCCTGCATGTTCGGCCTCTGTATGTGGCCAGGGTGTAAAAGTCTCACACGTGTGGTATCGCCATACTCGGGACAAGTAGCAGAATATATTTTGGGGGGTAATTTTTGCTATGTACATGCTATGTGTTAGAAATATCTTATAAATTGACCACTTTGTGTAAAAATAAAAGCGTTTTCATTTTCTTTCCACGTTTTTCGAAGACTTGTGAAAAAAAATGAACCATTCAAAAGATTCATAGTGCCTCATAGAATATACTTTGGGGTGTTTTCTTTCCAAAATGGGGTCATTTTGTGGGTAATTCCATTGTCCTGGTGCTCCAGGGCCTTCAAAAGTGCAATAGATTATTAGGAAATTAGAAGTAGTGAAAATTCTGCTCCTAAAATGCATGACGGTGCTCCCTGGCCAGGCTGTGAAAAAGTCTCACACATGTGGTATCGCCATACTCGGGGCGAGTAGCAGAATGTATTTTGGGGTGTAATTGGAAGTATGCATATGCTGTGTGTGAGAAATAACTTGTTATGACAATTTTGTGCAAAAAAAAATAATAATAATAATTTCTTAATTTTCCCAAGAATTGTGGAAAAAAGTACAACTTCAAAAAACTCGCCATGCCTCTTACTAAATACCTTGGAATGTCTACTTTTCAAAAGGGGGTAATTTGGGGGATATTTGTACTTTCCTGACATTTCAGGGCCTCAAGAAATGAGATCGGCCATCAGTGCATCAGGTGTGATCAATTTTCAATGATTGGCACCATAGCTTGCAGACTCAATGGATTCATACACACGGGCGTTTTTTGACGCCACGTTAAGGGGTGTTTTTTGCAGCTCTCCATTTTATTCAATGGCCCTCTAAAAATGCCAGCGTTTTTGAGCAGTAGAGGCCGTCGGCGTTAGTGAGCTGTTTCTAGAACGCAGGACCAGTGCGTTCTGAGGCTGTAGCGTTTTGGCGTTTTTTGACGCTAATCGGTAAAACGCTTACTAACGCCGTACCGGCGTTAACCGTCATTTTCTGACGCCAACGTTTTTAGGTTGAAAAATAGAGGACTGATTTTTAAAAAAAAAAACGCCTATTGATGCCGACGCTCACTAACGCCAATGCAAAACGCCGCAAAAAACGCAGATTTTTTTCAAAACGTCGGACTCTGCGTTTTGCTTATTTTTTTGCAGACGCCCGTGTGTATGAGGCCTATAACTTTCACACAGACCAAATAATATACACTTATTTGGCTTATTTTTACCAAAGATAGGTAGCAGTATAGGTTTTGGCCCAAATTTATGAACAAAAATGACTTATTTGCAAAATTTTATCGCAGAAACTAAAAAAAAGTGTTTGCAGTTTTTTCACTTATGTCACAAAAAATAAAAAACCGAGAGGTTATTAAATACCACCAAACGAAAGCTCTATTTGTGTGAAAAAAATGATAAAAATTTTGTTTGGGTGCAGTGTAGCATGAGAGAGTAATTGTCATTCAAATTGTGAGAGCGTTGAAAGCTGAAAATTGGTCTGGGCAGGAAGGGGGTATAAACGTCCGGTATTGAAGTGGTTAAAGCGTGACATGTTAGGTATCTACTTACTCGCCATAACATCATGTTTTATATTTTACAAAAAATTGGGTATTACTGTATATTGTGTTTGTATTAAAATTCATTAAAATGTTTTGTTTCCAGAACAATTACGTTTGAAAAACCGCTGCACAAATACCGTGTGGCATAACAATTGCAGCAGCCACCATTTTATTCTCTAGGGTCTCTGCTAAATATATATATATATATAAATAATGTTTGGGGGTTCTAAGTAATTTTCTAGCAAAAAAATACAGATTTTTACATATAGGAGAGAAATACTAGAATTGGCCCGGGTTGGAAGTAGTTAAAACAATACCTATGACAAATGCTAGGTACTGTAGTTTGTTGCCCTTCCTCGTGTGCGTTTTGAGTCTTGACATGTTTGGTATCTATTTATTCGACGCCTCATCATATGCGCATACTTTACAGGGGGAAAAAAAATGGATATTGTGTTTGTGTGAAATTCATTTAATGCATTTTTTCCCCTGAAAATTTGAGTCCGATAAATAGCTGTTCAAATATAGCGAGACATAATAAAAATTCCAACAGCCGCCGTTTTATTCCTCAGGGCCTCCGCTTTCAGAAAATCTCTGATGTTTAGGGGTTCTAAGCAAAAAAAAATGTTGCTTTTTAACATGTGAGTGAAAAAGGTAAAAATTGCCTGCGGACAGCAAGTGGTTAAACAAGAAAACCGTAAGCTGTGACGTCAGGCTGCTGTCTGTATCACTGGATAGAACAAGAGGGTAACAAGCAAAACATTTCCACCACTCAAAGCTATTGCTTTCTGAATTGGAGTTCTCAGTGTTTCATTTTTTGAGGATTTAATTATTAACGTGTCCTGTGTGTGATGTGCAGATTTGTTTGTTTAGTGTCAGTTATTAGTCACCAGTGAAGGTTTCTGGCTATTTATTAAAGAGGAACCCCCCCACCAAAAAAATAAAAAAAAAATGTAATACTAGGGCACTTACCTGTCCAGGAATCCAGTGCTGTCCTCACCCACAAGGCTCGAGAAGGCGATCAGCGGGTGCCGACCAATGGATGTCTGCCCGACACCCGCTGATCGTGGAGGAGAGAGGCTGGACGGAGCTCGGCCTATGTAAACAACGCAGAGCTCCGTCCTGACAGCGGGGATGTGATGGATTTTCTTTCCTGTGAAGCACATCCCCTAGGAAAAACAGCTCACAGTACACAAACACCGGCTAGGCACACATTTAACCGTTTGATCTCCCTAGATGTTTAACCTCTGCCCAGCCAGTGTCATTAGTACAGTGACAGTGCATATTTTTAGCACTGATCACTGTATTAGTGTCACTGGTCCTAAAAAAGTATCAAAAGTGTTACTTAGTGTCCAATTCGTCCGCCGCAATGTCGCAGTCCTGCTATAAGTCGCTGATCGCCGCCATTACTAGTGTACAAAAAAAAAAAAAATAGATAAATAAAAATATATTAATAATTGCCTTTAGGGCATTTTCACACTGAGGCAGTTTTCAGGTGTTTTAGCGCTAGAAATAGCGACTGTAAATCGCCTGAAAACTGCCTCTCCAGTGTGAGAGCCCGAGTGCTTGCGGGGCGGGGAAAAAAAAGTCCTGCAAACAGCATCTTTGGGGCGGTGTGGGAGCGCTGTATACACCGCTCCTACACCGCCCCTGCCCATTGG
>BLSH010036269.1:177376-189645 GCA_018402905.1 Glandirana rugosa
TTTTTACCTTTCGTGGAAGTAAGGAGGTACGAGTACGCGTCTCCACTTACGTATGCATTCAGCGCGGACGGACGCATTTGGCACAAACGTGGTGACACTCCATAGTGACGTTTGCAGTCTCTCTCTCGTTATTAAGATCGTAATCTAGAGGAGACGTTGAGATTTGACCATTGGACATTTTTCAAAATTTCGTAGCGGATACCTCTAAAAATTCATGGCATCCCATATATTACACAAAAAAAAAAAAAAATACGTAATGTTACATAAAAAGGGGTTGTGTTTACGTAAACTCTTTGGAGACGCGTTTATGACACACTTACTTAGAACCCCCAAACATTAAATATATATATTTTTTAGCAGAGACCCTAGAGAATAAAATAGCGACCATTGCAAATTTTTATGTCACACAGTATTTGCGCAGAGGTTTCTCAAATGCATTTGTGTTGGGGAAAAATACATTGTAATGCATAAAAAAAAAAAAAAACACATTATATACCCTACGGTACTTAAAAATCTCCATAGGCGATGCTTTAAAACTTTTTACAGGTTACCAGTTTAGAGTTGCAGAGGAGATCTAATGCTAGAATTATTGCTCTCTCTCTGACGTTTGCAGTGATACCTCACAGTGGTGCAAACACGGTTTACGCAGGCAGGCGCGACTTACGTATGCATTCACCTCTGCGCATGAGCATGGAGGAATGAAGGTGCTTTCCATTTTTTTCTTATTTATTTTTTTTTACACAGTCCCTTTAATTTTTTTTTTTTGATCACTTTTATTCTTTTTATGTTATTTATAATTTTAATTTTATTCACTTATAATAGAAATAAGGGATGACAGGTTTGATCACTGTTAGGCTGCATTCACACAGGGGCGACCCGACTTCAGCGTGACTTTTCTAGGCGATTTCAGCGTGACTTCAGGCGACTTACAACGCCACTTCATGCCAGGCGACTTTGCCTGTGGCCAATCAGAGAAGGGAGGGAGGGGGTTGCCCTGGATAAATTCTATTCTTTTCACTGTAAAGTCACTTCCATTTAGATGGGGGATCCGACTTGGAGGCGACTTCCATTCAATTCTATGGGCACAAGTCGATTAGAAGTAGTACAGGAACCTTTTCTGAAGTCGCTCCGACTTCTGTAGCGTACATTAACACGGCTCCCATTCATTTCAATGGGATTTTGGATGTCAAGCGACTTGGGGGGACTCAAGTCGGAGCGCAAGTCGCACCGTGTGAATGTGCACTTAGGCTCGTTTCACACCTAGGCAACTTGCGTTCCGACTTGTGTCGCCCCAAGTTGCTTGACATCCAAAATCCCATTGAAATGAATGGGAGCCGTCTTGTACACTACTGAGTCGCTCTGACTTCAAGGCGACTTTAGAAAAGGTTCCTGTAGTACTTCAAGGCGACTTCTATCTGACTTGTGCCCGTAGAATTCAATGGAAATCGGATCCCCCATCTATATTGAAGCGACCTTACAGGAAAAAAGTAAAGACTTTTTGAAGGCACCCCCTCCCTCTCTTCTCTGATTGGCCACAGGCAAAGTCTCCTGGCATGGAGGTCACGTTGTAAGTCGCCCAAAGTTGCATTGAAGTCGCCTTGAAGTAGCGTTCAAATCGCCCAGCAAGGTCACCTCTAAAGTCGGATCGCCTAGGTGTGAACCAAGCCTTATTCCTATAAGAAGGAATGTAAACATCCCTTGTAATAGAAATAAGGATGACAGGTCCTCTTTATGGAGACATCTGGGGGTCAAAAAGACACCAAATCTATTCTTTACCTTAACAGCAAAAGATAAAAAAAAAAATATATCCTTTGTTTAAGGGTCAGTTCACACCACATGCAGTCCAGTGCGTTTTCTTTTTCTGCATGAAAATCGCATGGATAGTAGGTTATATGGTTTTCAATGGCATCGTTCACACCAGTGCAGTCAGGTCCAGTGTGTTCCAGTACCAGAAAAAAAAAAAGTAGAACATGCTGCGTTTTTCTTGCACTGAAATGTACTGGAATGCAGTAAAAGGCTTCAAAAACGCACCGGAACACACTTGTCCTTATTTTAAGGGCCAGTTCACACCATAGACATGTAGTCCTGAATGCGTTCCAGATGCTTTTCTGCATGTGCGTTTTTGATGCGTTCCTGGGCATTTTTGGTGCAGTTAAGTTCATTTTATCCTCCTCTTTTTCTTAAGCTTAAATAAGGATGTGCGTTCCGGTGCGTTTTTGATGCATTTTACTGCGTTCCAGTACAGTCCAGTGCAGGAAAAATGCAGCATGTTCTACTTTTTGTTTCCCTGGAGCTGGAACGTACTGGTGTGAACTATGCCATTGAAAAGCATATAACCTACTTTGCATGCATTTTTGATGCAAAACAAAAATGCACTGGACTGCATGTGGTGTGAACTGACCCTAAAAGAAAAAAAGAGGGGGTAAAAATGCACTGGATTACATCAAAAACGCACCAAAGATGCATCAAAAACGCACTTGAACGCACCAAAAAAACGCATGCAGAAAAGCATCCAGAACACCTCCGGATTGCGTTTTCTATGGTGTGAACCGGCTCTAAAAGTGAAGAAAAAAAAGAGGGAAAAAACGCACTGGAATGCATTTAAAAACACGTCAAAAACACATATGTTAGAAAAGCATCCAGAACGCATCTGGACCGCATGAACTGGCCCTAAAAAAAAATTGTTCTTTTGCTTAACCACTTCAGCCCCAGAAGGATTTACCCCCCTTCCTGACCAGGCCATTATTTGCGATATGGCCCTGCGTCGCTTTAACTGACAATTGTGCGGTCGTGCGACGTTGTACCCAAATTAAATTTTCGTCCTTTTTCCCCACAAATAGAACTTTCTTTTGGTGGTATTTGATCCCCTCTGCGTCATTTCCGATCACCGCTATCAACAAAAAAACAGCGACAATTTTGATTAAAAAAAAAAAAAAAAAATATTTCTTACTTTCTGCTATAAAACATCCAATAAAAAAATATAAAAAAACAAATGTATTCATCAGTTTTGGCCGATATATATAATGCTACATATTTTTGGTTAAAAAAATCCCAATCGGCGTATATTGATTAGGTTGCGCAAAAGTTATCGCGTCTACAAACTACGGGAATAGATTTATGGACTTTCTTTTTGTTATTGTCTTTACTGGTAATGGCAACTATCTGCGATTTTTAGCGAGACTGCGACATTGCGACGGACAAATCCGACCCCAAATGGCACTTTTTGGGAACCAGTAACATTATTGCAGTGATCAGTGCTATAAAAATGCATTGATCAATGTATACAGTAAATGACACTGGCAGGGAAGGGGTTAACACTAGGGGGCGATCAAGGGGTTAACTTTGTTCCTTGGGTGTCTTCTAACTGTAGGGGGGGATGGGCTGGCAGGGACATGACAGAGAATGCTGTTCCCAATCACTGGGAACAGAAGATCTCTGCCATGTCATCTGGCAGGACGGGGAATCCGCCTTGTTAACATCCCCGTTCTGCCTCTGCACACCACGATCGCGGGTCATTGAGCCCGCCGCACCCGCCGGCGCGCTATCTCCCATGCACTGACCTTAGTACAGCTATGGCGATTCGCGCAGGACAGCCGACCTGCTGCCGTATAATGACGGCGGCTGGTCGCCAAGCGGCTAAAAAAAAAAAAATTGATCTTTTACTAAAAAAAAAAAAAAAAAAAAAAAAAAAATAGTTTACTTCCGCCCTAGACTGGAAGTGATGTCATAATGTCACTCCGGTCCTCCAAGATCATAGAGGTGCTCAGGGACAATCTGGTCTCTGCCGACCTCTAAGGCCGGTCACGTGAACCATCGGATTGTTTTTCCCGGGCGCGCCGGTAAGAACAGTAAGCCTGAAAAACACCGGCGACAACCCCTCCCTCTCCTTCGGAAAGCAATCCAGCGGCTAATCAGCCTCTCAGATCGCTTTCTTGAGAAAATAAAAAATCCCCGGCTTACAGCTCATAGCTTCATCCATAATCCCGATAAACCGCTTTAAAGCCGCAAAGTATATATGATATACCGGTATGTATTGCAGTCGGCAAGCGGTTAACCGAACAAGCTGAAGCTAGAAGCTGATTGGCTCCCATGCACAGCTGCGCTGGATTTTGCACTCTCCAGTTTTAATAAATCTCCTCCTTTGTCTGTGAAGAGTACAGATGACAATCTGACATCTCAAAGCTCTCATTGTTTCTGGAAGCTCTGATGATCTCAGACACAGTGGAAGTGCCATCAAGTCATTTGTATCACCCCTCCCCCATAGGCCATAGCTACAGACAGGAAGGAGCAATTAGATATCATCGTTACATAATTACATAGTAGATAAAGTAGAAAAAATAAAGACTCAGATCCATCAAGTTCAACCTTCATGCTGCCTGGGTGCACACTGGTGCATGCGGAACATCGCATGCGATTCGCACAGGAATGTCTGTGCGGTGCGGTTTGAGCCATATGTTTTGTTTGGTTCACACTGCATCGCATCCGCACCAAAATGGTGCGGGACCCCCTTTTTTTTCCGCACTTGGATGACATCGCATGCGTGTTCACACCCATGAGATGCCATTCTGGCAATCGCACTGCGTTTTGCGATCTGTTTCAGTGGTTTCGTTAATCTAACATCGATCGCATGGGTGCCGTGCGATTGTTATGAAGTGTGATGTGGGGGGCTCAGCCTGAGTTCACGATAGGGTGTGGGGAACATTGCATGCGATGTCTGTGCGGGTGCGATTTGAGCCATACGTATTGTATGGTTCACATTGTGTCGCATCCACACCAAAATGGTGCAGGACCCTTTTTATTTCCTTGCACCTGCATTGCGGAAATCGCACTGCATTTTACGATCTGTTTCGGGGGTGTTGATAATCTAATATTGACATCCGCAGCAGATCGCATGGACGCTGTGCGATTGCTATGCAGTGCGATGCAGGGAAACGCAGCGAATCTTGTGCATTTCCCGCTTCGCATCAGTGTGAACCAGCCTGGGTTCACACTGGTGTGTGCGGAACACCGCATGTGATTCGCACAGGAATCGCACGGCATTCCTGTGCACATCACATGTAATAAATGCTTTGTCTGATATAGCACGACACTACTGCTTGGAGTTTGCATTTTCTCCCTGTTCCTGCGTGGGTTTCCTCCGGATGCTCCGGTTTCCTCCCACACTCCAAAGACATGCTGGTAGTTTAATTGGTTCCTGTCTAAATTGGCCCTAGTATATGTATGAATGTGAGTTAGGGACCTTAGATTGTAAGCTCTTGGGGTAGGGATTGATGTGAATGTACAATATATATGTAATGCGCTGCGTAAATTGACGGCGCAATATAAGTACCTGAAATAAATAAATGTCTGTGTGGTTGTGATTTGAGCCGTAAATACTGTATGGTTCACATTGCATTGCATCCACACTATGCAGGACCTTTTTATTTTCCGTACCGGGATCGCATCGCATGGGTGTTCCTGACGACTCCGAAACATTGCACTCCTGTGATGGGATCCTTCTTCAATAAAGATTTGGACGTAATTGACGATCCGCGGTGTGCTGGCAAATATGTTTGACACCCGCAGCAGATCGCACGGACACCGTGCATTTGCTAGGTGATGCAATGCGGGGAAATGCATCAAATCTTGTGCGTTTCCCGCATCGCATCGGTGTGAACCAGGGCTAAAAATATTAAATGTAACCACTTGACCTTTGGAAGATTTACCCTCCCACTCCCTACCCAATGACCAAGCCATTTTTTGCTTTTAAGCACTGCATTATTTTAACCACTTCAGCCCCGTAAAGATTCCCACGTTAGGACCAGAGCACTTTTTGAGATTCGGCACTGCGTCGCTTTAACAGACAATTGCGCGGTCGTGCGACGTACCCAAAGAAAAATTGACGTCCTTTTTTTCCCACAAACAGAGCTTTCTTTCGGTGGTATTTGATCCCCTCTGCGGTTTTTCGTTTTTGCGCCATAAACAGAAAAAGAGCGACAATTTTGAAAAAAAAAAAAAAAACAATATTTCTTTTTGCTAAAATACATAGCCACAAAAAATATTAAAAAAGAAAACGTATTCATCAGTTTAGGCCGATATATATATTCTTCTACATTTGTGGTAAAAAAATCGCAATAAGTGTATATCGATTGGTTTGCGCAAAAGTTGCAGCCTTTACAAACTATGAGAATTGATTTATGGCGTTTTTACTTTTTTTTTTTTTTACTAGTTATGGCGGCAATCTGCGATTTTTATCGGGACTGCGATATTGCAACGGACATTTTTGACACTTTTTTGGGACCAATGACATTTATACAGCGATCAGAGCTAAAAATAGACACTGATTACAGTATAAATGTCACTGGCAGGGAAGGGGTTAACCTGCAGGGGGCAATCAAGGGGTCAAATGTGTTCCCTCACTGTGTTCTAACTGTGAGGGGGCTGGGCTGGTAGGGGCACCAGAGATCTAACTGATCCCAGTGACAGGGATCAGTAGATCTCTTTCATGCCGCCTGTCAGAACGGGGAACCGCCGTGTTTACATTGGCAGTTCCCCGTTCTTCCTCTGTAGTAGGTAATCGCAGGTCGCCAATGGACATCAAGTTTGCCCGACCCGCGGCCACACTCACGGAGTGCGCAGCAGACAACTGTGACTGTGCGGACCACCGTTTATAGACGGCGATCTGCACAGCGGAGCCACTTTGCCGTCATCTCTCCACGCAAGGCGGTCGGCAAGTGATTAACTGACAATTGCGCGGTTGTGCGACTTTGTAACCGAATAAAATTTATATAATTCCCCTCCCCCCACAAACAGAGCTTTCTTTTGGTGGTATTTGATCACCTCTGCACTTTTTATTTTTTGTGCTATATACAAAAAAAAAACTATTTTTAAAAAAAAAAAATATTCTTTACATTCTCCTATAAAACATCCAATAAAAAAAAAAAAAAAATCTAATTTCTTCTTATGTTTAGGCCAAAATGTATTCTGCTACATATTTTTGGTAAACAAGAAACCCCAATAAGCGTATATTGATTGGTCTGAATATGGGATAGATTAATGGAATTTGTATTTATAAGGCCTCATACACACGGACGTTTTTTGACGCCGGCGTTTTCTGGCGTTTTTTGCAGCTCTCCATGTTAGTCAATGGCCCCATAAAAACGCCGATGTTTTTGAGCTGTAGATGGCGTCGGCGTTAGTGAGCTGAAACTAGAACCCACGGCCAGCGCGTTCTGAGGCTGTAACGTTTTGGCATTTTTTGACGCCGAAAAACGCTCACTAACGCCGTACCGGCGTTTTTTGACGCCAGCGTTTTTAGGTTGAAAAATAGCAGAGGAATGATTTTTTTTTTAAAAACGCCTATTGTCGCTGATGCTTACTAACGCTCACTAATGCCGATGCATAACGCCGAAAAACGCTGATTTTTTTTCCTTGACGTCAGGCCCGACATTTTGTTTATTTTTTAAGAAACGTCCGTGTGTATGAGGCCTATGGGTTCCAATGGCACAGTACAAACCAGTGCAGTCAGTTCCGGTGCAGAAAAAAAAAGTAGAACATGCAACATTGTTTCTGCACAAATATTTTCGGCCAATATATCGATACATCCCTAATTATTGCAGTCCACCAATTCTTAGGGCCCCTTCACACAGGGGCCATCCGACTTCAGGGGAATTTGCTAGGTGACTTTCATCGCGACTTACAACGCGACTTCATGCCAGGCCACTCAGAGAACGGAGGGAGGGGGCAGCCCCAAATAAATTCTATTATTTTCACTGTAAAGTCGCTTGCATTAAGCTGGGGGATTTGACTTGGAGGAGACTTCTATTGAATCCTATGGGCACAAGTCAGATAGAAGTCGCCTTGAAGTCGCGCAGGAACCTTTTTTTGAAGTTGGAGCGACTTCAGTAGCGTACATTAAGACGCCTCCCATTCATTTCAATGGGATTTCACTTGTCAAGTGACTTGAGGCGACTCAAGTCGGAGCGCAAGTTGTCCCTGTGTGAGCGGGCCCTTAGATGTGATGGCTGCATTTTTAGGCTTTCTCTTATTTTTATCTAGTCAGTTAGGCTCCTTCGTCAGGCCTTTTCTGTTTAAGAAAAATGCAATTTCTAGATGCGTTTTTACAGGGATTTGCATTTTTAAATCTGCCTAGCAACAAAATCCCCCCCCCCACCCCCACCCAAAAAAAATGTAGAAAAAAAAATGCGTATCGCGGTAAAAACGCAGTAAAAAAAACAAAAAGCAAAAAGTAAAAAGCACTGCAGAAATGCTCAAAAGCAACATGCATAGAGCCTAAGATCCCTTTCACACTTTACAGGCGTTTTTGCGCTAAAAATAGCACCTGTAAAGTGCCCGTAAACTTCCTCTTCTGCAGCCCCAGTGTGACAGCCTGAGTGCTTACCCACTGGGGCGGTGCGCTTGCAGGACAGGAAAAAAAGTCCTGCAAGCAGCATGGGAGTGGTGTATACAGCGCTTTTGCACCGCCCCTGCCCATTCAAATGAATGGGCGCCTCTTTCAAAGCGCCATAAAAGCGGTTTGAAAGCAGCGCTAAACGGGCGCTTTTAACCCCTTTGTAACTCCTTTTGGGGGGTTCAAAGCCCCCCACTAGCACCGCTATAACAGCCCCACCCGCCCCAGTATGAAAGGGCTCTAAGTCTGTTGTTTTTCAATAGAACACGCTTTCCTGCAGATGTAGCAGTCAGGCCGGGTTCACACCTATGTGAATTGGATGTGGGTTTCCCCGCGTCCAATTCGCATAGCAGGAGATTGTGACCGTCTCTCTATGGAGCTCTCTATGGAGCCGGTTCACAAATCTCCGGAGCGGGTCCGATGCGGTTTGCACAAAGACGCTGCACGTCTTTTGGACCGTTCCGGGTCCGAATTTAGGCCAAAATTTGGGCTGAGGTTGGACCTGAAACGGTGAACCAGCACAAGCCAGACCCCCGCTGGGAGCCGCTGCGGGTTCCGGTGTGAACCTAGCCTTACAGAGATGAGACAAACCATTTACCACTGACAGGGGTGCTTACAATGATCAACTTTTATTTATTTAAGTAAAACGTTTATCCCAAAAGGAACAAAAGCTGTGGCTAATTGTAAACTGTTGGGTGGAGTTTGGCTTCAATTTGTTAGTGTGTCTGAATCTGCTAACACTCCCCCCCCCCAGACTGGCAATGCTGCTGTCCAAAGGTGCCTCCTGTGCTCCTTCATCCAGAGTGGGGGCGCTCTAATACAGGAGGTGTGTTGCTGGCCAGATCGTCAGGTGATAACAGAGGGGAAAAATCCTGAAAAAAGAAAACGAATGCAGTCGCCACATCTAATGATTGGTAAGCTGCAACATATGATTTTTGGGTTTTGGGTTTAATGCCGCTTTCATGAACATCCGGCCAACACTACATCTCTGTCTACAACCCTCCGCCTTAATGAGGATGTTTGCTGGAAGACTTTCCCAGAGGAATATTGTGTGTTGTGTGAAGTGCTTAATGGCGAACACTTAGAGATCTGTCCTTATGTATCAGTTGAAGAGGAAATTTGGCACCCAGTAACATTTCCATAGCCCATAGGGAATACTCTAAGCGTGTTGAATGACCTCCATAGAAGGACGGATTATTATTTAATACATTTTTCCTACATCATTATAAACTGGTGACCATTCGCTGCATTGCTGAATATATCACAGATCAGCAGCAATTACATGCATAATGGATAGCGATCAAAAAATGTGCAAAAATCATTCATTTAACCACTTCCCCTCTGGAAGATTTACCCCCCCCCCCCCCATGACCAGGCCGTTTTTTTGCTATACGGCACTACGTTATTTAACTGACAATTGCGCGGTCGTGCGACGTTGTACCCAAACAAAATTAATGTCCTTTTTTTCCCCCACAAATAGAGATTTCTTCTGGTGGTATTTGATCACCTCTGCGGTTTTTATTTTGTGCGCTATAAACAGAATAAGACCTAAAATTTTGAAAAAAATATATATTTTTTACTTTCTGCTATAAAAACACATCCAATAAAAAAATTTTTAAAAAATCTAATTTCTTTATAGATTTAGGCAAATATTTATTCTGCTACATATTTTTGTTAAAAAAAATCCCAATGAACGTATATTGATTGGTTTGCATAAAGTTAAAGTCTACAAACTGTGGGATATTTTTATTTATTTATCTTTGTACTAGTAATGGCGGCGATCAGCGACTTATAGCGGGACTGCGATATTGAGGCGAACATTTGGACAATAACTGACACTTTTTGGGGACCAGTGACACTAATACAGTGATCAGCGCTAAAAATGTGCACTGTCACTGTACTAATGACACTGGCAGGGAAGGGGTTAACATCAGGGGCGATCAAAGGGTTACCTGTGTGCCTGACCAGTGTTTGTGTGTACTGTGTGTGCTGCTTTTACTAAGGGAAGACATGGATCCTAGTCCCTGCTTTGCAGGAACACAGGATCCATGTCTTCCCTCCTGTCAGAACATTGATCTGCCTTGTTTATATAGGTAGATCACCGTTCTGCCTCTCTGCTCCATCATTGGTAGGTCCCGGCGGGCATTGAGTCTGCAGTACCCTCCGCTGAGAGTGAGCCACCGACAGCGCACATGCACGGCCCCCTACCTAGAAACGTCGGATCATGTACATATACGTGATCCGCCGCACAGGTGCCGCCCTGTAGCAGTAAAACTGCTATGGGGTGGACCTAAAGTATTAAAAGTGCTAGTTCACCTTTATCACGAAGAGATTAATCTCAGGAGTAATTACATGCATAGTGGATATCGATCACAATGTGCAAAATTCTTAATTTAAAGGGTTAGTTCACCCCGAGGTCCTGCTCACATCTCCGTGTTTCCGATTTTGTGGCAAACCACACAGAAAATGCACACTTTGCCACCCGTTTCGGAAACACGCTGAAAACGGGCATCATGCATGCTTGCATTGCCATTAAATGTCATGGCTGCTGATGGCAGAGTAGTCAGGTACAGGCACGGTTCAAGGCAGGCGAAAGACTAATAAGGTCCAGGCAGAGGTTGAGGCAGGTGAGACAGTAATAAGGCCCAGGCAGAGGTCAAGGCAGTGGCAGGAGAGAGAGTAATAAGGTCCAAGCAAGGGTTGAGGCAGTGGCAGATAAGAGAGTAATAAGGTCCAGGCAGAGGTTGAGGCAGGTGCCACGCGAAAGAGTAATAAAGTCCAGGCAGAAGTCGTGACAGGTGGCAGACGAGAGAGTGATGAGGTCCAGGCAAAGGTTGAAGAAGGAGGCAGGTGAGAGAGTAATAAGGTTCAAGCAGAGGTCAAGGCAGTGGCAGGTGAGAGAGTATAAAGGTTCAAGCAGAGGTTGAGGCAGGCGAAAGAGTAATAAGGTCCAAGCAAGGGTTGAGGCAGTGGCAGATGAGAGAGTAATAAGGTCCAGGCAGAGGTTGAGGCAGGCGCCTTGCGAAAGAGTAATAAGGTCCAAGCAAGGGTTGAGGCAGTGACAGGTTAGAGAGTAATAAAGTACAGGCAGAGGTCAAGGCAGGCGCCATACAAAAGGGTAATTAGGTCCAAGCAAGGGTTGAGGCAGTGACAGATGAGAGAGTAATAAGGTCCAGGCAGAGGTGGAGGCAGGCGAGAGAGTAATAAGGTCCAGGCAGAAGTTGAGGCAGGTGGCAGGCGAGAGAGTGATAAGGTCTAGGCAGAGATTAAGGCAGGCAGCAGATGAGAGAGTAATAAGGTCTAGGGAGAGTTTGAGGCAGGCGAGAGAGTAATGAGGTCCAGGCAGAAGTTGAGGCAGGTGGCAGACGAGAGAGTGATAAGGTCCAGGCAGAGATTAAGGCAGGCGGCAGATGAGAGAGTAATGAGGTCCAGGCAGAGGTGGAGGCAGGCGAGAGAGTAATGAGGTCCAGGCAGAGATTAAGGCAGGCGAGAGAGTAATGAGGTCCAGGCAGAGGTGGAGGCAGGCGAGAGAGTAATGAGGTCCAGGCAGAGGTGGAGGGAGGCGAGAGAGTAATGAGGTCCAGGCAGAGGTGGAGGCAGGCTAGAGAGTAATGAGCTCCAGGCAGAGGTGGAGGGAGGCGAGAGAGTAATGAGGTCCAGGCAGAGGTGGAGGGAGGCGAGAGAGTAATGAGGTCCAGGCAGAGGTGGAGGCAGGCGAGAGAGTAATGAGCTCCAGGCAGAGGTGGAGGGAGGCGAGAGAGTAATGAGGTCCAGGCAGAGGTGGAGGGAGGCGAGAGAGTAATGAGGTCCAGGCAGAGGTGGAGGCAGGCGAGAGAGTAATGAGCTCCAGGCAGAGGTGGAGGGAGGCGAGAGAGTAATG
>BLSH010036269.1:193078-245587 GCA_018402905.1 Glandirana rugosa
TTCCTCTTCCTGTCGGTACCTCCATTACTACTCTCTATTATCGCTATATACTAAATACTATACGACCAACGTCGGTAGACTCAGGGGGTCGTGATTTCGACTCTGACACCGCACACGTACCAAACTAGTCACGCTGTTGCAAAGACGGCCCCCCAGTCCTTCACAATTCGCCGCTGTCACTTCCAGAGTTAACACTCTGTCCACCCCAGACGGACAATCACCATAGTCCCTCCCTCGCAATTCGGGAGGGGCGTTGCGAGAGGGGACACGTACCTGCCTCCGTGGGTCGGACCGTCTGTGTATCGGCCAATTTAACCACAGTCTCAGCTTTAGTGCTGGGGGACTCAGATGGCTGCAACCAGCATATCATAAATCATATATCGCTATTATCTCTCATCATTACCTCCATGGCTGTCCTTCTCCTTTACCCCCCATCCCCTTTTATCTCACCATATCCTGCAGGTCGGTCTTGCCTAATTCGGTCAACCCAAGGAGATCAGGGATTTGGCTGGATGTAAATGGTGTCTTTTCTCCTTCACCTCCCGGGTGCCCCCGGGCAGAGTACGGCAGGGCACGGATGGCGTCTCTCCTCCTTCCCCTCCTTCGCTTTCCGCCTCTCTGTCGCCGCTGACAATTCCTGCTGTCCTGCGCCGCGCTCCGTGGTCTGGCTAGCCACTCCACTCCTCACTCTGTCCCCCCGCCCGCTCGTCTCCGCCACCGCGGCTTGTAGCTCTCCTAAGCTCGCGGCATCAGGATAGAAGGGAGCTTGGGGAGGGAGACCGCACGCACTCACGTCCGCTCACTCGGACATCCGGTCCCGCCCCCAAATAGTGTAGGCATGAAGTGTTTACCTTAGATGGATGCTGTAGCTGCGGTCCCCGAGCACCACCGTGACTGGCGGCATGCTGAGTCCGTCGTCTTCCAGGATCCCGGGTGCCGACCAATCACAGTGCGGACTCCAGCGCTGTGATTGGCAGGAACCGCGCTGACGTCACTCCCACGCATGCGCACTGGAGATGTAATTTACGGCACACTTTGTGAAGAAACGGCCCGGTCGTCGGCACATGCAGATACAGGGAATATCTCCTAAACATCGCAAGTTTAGGAGATACTCCCGGGACCTACAGGTAAGCCTGAATATAGGCTTACCTGTAGTTTAAAGTGGCTGTCGTGACTTGACAACCACTTTAACCAATCAGGGCATAGAGGGGGCGGGGCCGAACATCAGCTCCGTGTCTGAATGAGCTTTGACTCGGCTCGGGTGCCCCCATAGGAAGCTGCTGGCCTAGGGGGGCACTCGACAGGAGGGAGGGGCCAGGAGCAGCGAAGAGGCACCCGAGAGAAGGAGGATCCTGGGCTGCTCTGTGCAAAACCAACTGAGCAGGTAAGTATAACAGGTTTGTTATTTAAAGCGGTTGTCTACTCAAAAAAATTTTTTTTTTTAAATAAAAACCTGCAAGATAATAGCATAATGAGCTAGTATGCACTGCATACTAGCTCATTATGAAATACTCACCTTGAAACGAAGATCTGACTGAGCCGCTCAGTCCCCTCCGTGGGAGCGGACATCTTCACCCGGATCTTGCTTCCGCATGCGCGCGGGGCTCGTTTTTTCCGTCAGGGTCCGGAACAAATGCCGGCTTTTGCCGGGACATATACGGCGCATGCGCCGTAACGATATATTACATTAGAAAGGGAATATCTTCTAAACCATACAGGTTTAGAAGATATTCATTTTACCTACAGGTAAGCCTTATTCTAGGCTTACCTGTAAGTAAAAGTAAACAAAAAGGGTAGACAACCGCTTTAAAAAAAATGAGACTTTGCAATCACTTTCGATTTTATGGGTAATTATGGCACATTGTCCTTCGATTTTCAGCTTTCAATACATTTTGATTCAATATTTTAAGAGAGAGAGAAAGGTACAAACTACCAGTAGCAAGAATGCACAAAATATTAACAGGAGAAGGCATATCAACAGCTGAAGTAAACCTGTTACATCGTAAGATTCTCGGTTACCATAGTATAGACAACAAATATAACATAGCTCCCAGCTGTCCCAGATTTCGAGGGACTTTCCCTGATTTGAAACAAAGTCCTTCTGTCCCTCTCTCCTCATTTGTCCCTCATTTTGGTCTGATCTATATGGTTTTATATAAAATGTACTACTTTTCTATCAAAAAGTGTTTCCCAGTGCTAAACCTTTCACCCAATTTCTAAATTGCTGCATCTGTAAGTTCCAAAAGCCAATATAAAGGGATAGTAGTGGTAAATAAAAGCGCTTGTGGGTCTAACCAATCATTTTTTTGTACATTTTTTTAACCACTTGCCAACCGCGTGCCGCCTTTTTACCGCGGCAGCGTGGCTCTATTCTGCAAATCGCCGTAAATAGGCGCTGTGTCACAGAGGGAAATGGAGATCTTGTGTTTCTGCTAAGCCGAAATATTGATCTCTGTATTCCTCTAGTGCATCCATTCCCCCCACAATTAGAAATCACTCCCTAGGAGCACACTTAACCTTTGATTACCCCTGGTATTAACCCCTTCCCTGCCAGTGTCATTTATACAGCCTGCAGGCTCCTGGGTTCAGTAAAACTTTAAAGCTTTTAAGTAAATACATTGATCCAGCTGTTCTTATATCCATACCTCCCAACTTTCTGAGATGGGAATGAGGGACACCTATTAGTAAAAGTATGTAGGCATAGGACACACCCCCTTGCCACGGGACCGCCTCGTGTACATTTACTGCTGCAGAGTGGCACGATCCCGCAAATTGCCGTCTATAAATGGCGGCTCGCTCGTGCGCTCTCCTGCCCGCCGCACTCTCCATCAGTATGGCCGCGGGTCGGGTGGACTCGATGTCCGCCAGCTACCCGCAATTGCCTGGCACAGAAGAAAAAGCTTGGCCATCTTGCTCAAAAGGGAGGTCTATCTCGTGACCTTGCTCCACTCATCCAAATTGATGCCCCTTAGTTCCGTTAGGAAAGCAAAATTGAACAAACAACCTTTAGTGTGGTAGACTACATATACTAAGTATAAAGTACCATCATCCAAAAAATTGAAGAGAAAATAAGAATGGAGACCAGTCCCAACCGTGGACAAGAAAAATGTTGGACTATCTTGGTACCAGCTTAACCGGTTCCTGACTGTAAATAGGCGGCAATTCACAGACGCGCAGCTAGGGGGCAAGAGCGCGCTGGCTGTGGCGCGCTCTTGTGCCCGCCGCACTCTGGAGGAGTGTGCCCGCGGCTCGGCTGGACCCGATGTCCGCCGGCGAGCCGCGATGGGCTGCCAGAGGGAAAGAACGGGGAACCACCGATGTAAACACGGCGGTTCCCCCCTCTGTCAGGCGGCATGTAAGAGATCTACTGATCCCTGTCACTGGGATCAGTTAGATCTCTCATGCCCCTGACAGCCCAGCCCCCTCACAGTTAGAAGACGCCTAGGGAACACAGTTAACCCCTTCACTGCCCCCTGCAGGTTAACCCCTTCAATGCCAATGACATTTATACAGTAATCAGTGGAAATTTACATTTCTGATCGCTGTATAAATGTCATTGGTCCCAAAAAAGAGTCAAAAATGTCCGACATGTCCGCCCCAATAGTCCCGATAAAAATAGCACATCGCCGACATTACTAAAAAAAAGAAAAAATTGTAAAAACGCCAGAAATTAATTCTCATGGTTTGTAAACGCGGCAACTTTTGCGCAAACCAATCAATGAACGCCGATTGTGATTTTTTTTTTACCAAAAATATGAGGAAGAATATAAATCGGCCAAAATCAATGAATACATTTGGTTTTTTATATTTTTTTTGGATTTGTATTTTAGCAAAAAGTAAGAAATATTGTTTTTTTTTTTCAAAATTGTCGCTGATTTTTTTGTTTATAGCGGTGATCAGAAATGACACAGAGGGGATCAAATACCTCCAAAAGAAACCTCTATTTGTGGGAAAAAAAGGACGCAAATTTTGTTTGGGTACAACGTCGCATGACCACGCAATTGTCAGTTAAAGTGATGCAGTGCCGAATCGCAAAAAGTGCTCTGGTCCTAAAGTGGGAAATCCTTAAGCAGTTTACATTAGACAGTTTATAAAAAAATCGGAATTTTTATTTATACAAATAAAGGATAAAAAATAGGATATCCACATATCTAGTAACAGATTCCATATAAAAACATTATTAAAATACAGGGTAACAATACATGTATTGTCACCAACACTTAGTGTGCCCCACTATGGAGAACAAGGAAGTAGTGGGTACTCACAGGTAGTGTTTTCCTCAACATGTTTCGCACACCTCTACCGCTTCATCAGGAGAGTATCTATAATGAGTCATTCACATAGTGTTCATGTGCTAAGTAAACATATACTAAAAATACAACAGGATATGTAGCAGCAAGTACTGATCAGTACATAGGGGAACAGAGAACAACATCCCTTACCAGGAACCCAAAAGCAGCCCGAGTTAAAGCATCGCCACAGTTCCCCTACGGCGGATGTAGGGCATATACACATGTAGACGCATGTCTATGGAAAGTATATGATAGAGCATGTAGTCATAGGTCTATAAGTAAACTAGGGAAAAAAAGGGGGAGGGAGGAGGGGAAAGGAGGGGGAAGGGTGAAAAGGGGGGGCGAAGGAAAGAGAGGGGGGGGGGAAGTTGTAGTTTTGGGGAAAAAAGGGGGGGGGGAGGGGGAGGGGAGAGAAAAGGGGAGGGGAAAGGGATAGTAGAAAGAAAGGAAAAGGTAGGGGAGGGTAAGAAAGGACAAAAGAGGGGGACGAAACAGGAAGGGGGGGAGGGCGTGACGTGTTAGGTATCTATTTACTCAGCGTAACATCATCTTTCACATTATATAAAAAAAACGGGCTAACTTTACTTTTTTTTTTTTAAATTCAAGAGACAGTTTCTTTCCAAAAAAAAAAACACGTTTGAAAAATTGCTGCGCAAATACTGTGTAGCATAAAAAGTTGCAACGGCCGCCATTTTATTCCCTAGGGTGTCTGCTAAAACAATTTATGTAAATATATGCAAAAAAATGCTGAGAGAGAGAGAGAAGTGTCAGAATTGCGCTGGGTGGCAAAGGGTTAATTACCATAAGTAAGTAATATACAAATAATTATTACATATTATTTTTAAGGTAATTTACTATATTTTCAAAAACTGTACTCAAGCAGGTGGCTTAATGGACAAATTACTGAAGTTTGAAGTTATAACTTCAAACCAGTAATTTCTCAGTAAATAGATAAATAATAAGTTATTATCTTATAACATATAGCATAATAATATATGAGTTAGCTTGTACCTTTTCAGCAGCAGCAGATTCTCATTCTCCCTCTTAACTGTCTCAGAAAAACATGGGATTGTTGGTAAATCTTATACACATAAACCCATGTATTTCCTTGTAGTTAAGAGGGCTGGGCCGGAAGGGAGTATTTGTCTTTTAGACACATGCCCCCTTCTATGACACTGCAGTGAGAGGACAGCCTCCACGGCAGCATTTTTATTGGACAACTTGGACCAATGGTGTTTCACCATTGGATAAGGCTCCAAGCTGTCCATTGAACTCAGTGTCTCTGACAAGAAGTGAGGAGAGGCACTGTGAGCTCATCCTCTCAGTCTGCTACAAACACAGTGTGTCAGCTTGTATTTAAACTGGCCGCTCTGTATGTAGCTTCTGACAGGCTGGGCAAGGAGCCCCGTATCTCCGGACCCATAGGTGGCAGGAGCCCCAAATACCAGTGGCGGGGTAGGACGTCGGCTACATACCTACCAAATTTGGGGTCTCTATGACCCTAGGTCGCCGATCTATGACCCTAAAAGTGTTTTTTTTGTATGTTCATGTCAGGGGAGGCTCTGCCTCCCCTGACTGCACATCCCTGCTGTATACTGTACCTGTGATGAATGCACACAGCGCAGGGAAATCCCAATATCAAAAGTACTAACAACTGATTACATTTCCCCGCTGTAATGACGCCATCACCGCCCACAGCGCGCATGCACTGAGTCTCTGGGCAGGTGTAACCCATGGATGCAAGGCCGGAAGAGAGAGCAGTGGCTTGGAACGCAGATGTGCTCCAGCCACCAGGAGAGCCAGGGAGGTACAACAAAGGAGAAATTACATATTTAATCACAAAAACAGCTGCCATGGAGCACATGGGCATATGTAAATTACTGAATGATGGCACTCACGTGACCTCTGCCTGGTGTAGGGAGACTGCTGCATCCACCCTGGGAATTTCATGGCCACCCACTTATAGCAGGGCTATCCAGCCAAACTGATGCTTGCCCGCCAATGGCAGGACCCTAGCTCTTTATTGGCATTGCATGCATATGCACTTTTCCACCCCGCCGATAGCTGCAGACTGCTGGAACTGACAAGGGACGCATCTCCTCACCATCTTCCGGATATGGCTTACACGCTGAACCACCAGGCCTTGGCCGCAGACGTTATCACCTGAGCGAAAGTAAGATTCCAAACACACAGGGTCCTAGGAGGGGGACAAAAAAAAAGGACCGCCAAAATTTATGGGAGTGGGGTCCTATGGGATTGGAAGGGAGGCGGGGTTAACCATACGTATGCTGCCATGGAGTCTGTTAGGTAACTGGAATTTTTATTTATTTTTTTATACTAGTAATGATGGCGATCAGCGACTTATAATGGGACTGCAATATTGCGGCAGGATATCTGACACTAACTGACACTTTGTGGTAACCAGTGACACTAATACAGTGATCAGAACTAAAAACATACACTCTCACTGTTCTAATGACACTGGCTGGGAAGAGGTTAACATCTAGGGGCAATCAAAGGGTTAAATGTGTGCCTAACAGTGTTTGGTGCATTCGCTGTGTGCTGTTTTTACTAAGGGATGTACCAATTTTTATGCCCTACTGTGCAGGGAAACAAAAACCGGCGCATCACCACGGACAGGACAGAGCTCTGTATAGTTTACATTTACAGAGCTCTGTCCTGTCGTTCTCTTCGTCGATCAGCGGGTGCCGGTGGTCAATCATTGGCCGGCACCCGCTGATCGGCATGTGCTGTGTAATCACAGCACAGCCAGAGCATCGTCTACCCGGAAGTGTTGGATCACGTACTATGTGCGTGATCCAGCGCAGGAGAGCCACTCTGCTTCCGTACTCTTAAGTGAGGCGGTCGACAAGCGTTTAAAAGTGGTTGTAAACCCTTACATATACCCAGTGAAGTGACTGCCCTTATGTGATACACAGAGATGAAACAAATGGTCCTACATACTGTAAGATGCACCAGTTTATCTGCAGTCTTCTCTTCTCTACAGCCATCCAAAGTCCAGACAATAGAAAGCTTGTCTGAGCATTCAGAAAAAGGGGGTGGATATCTGCAATTACATTCTACAGAGCTCTGACAGCTGATTGGAGGGAAAGGACACACCCCTTCACACAGCACACAGGAACTAAGCTAAGGCTGTCAATCCCAGGCTGGGTGCTGGAGCTCCCTCCCCTGTCACCTTTCATCTCTTGGTGTCAGAAAAACTTGTCAGAAGTGACTCATGCTGATGGCAGAGGGAGGAGCAGCAGACAGAAATTACACTTAGTAATCTAGATTTAGACAAGTACACCCTATAGAGGGATATGCTTTGTTCATATTTCATGTCTGACGCTTACAACCACTTTAATACATTTTTTTCCCATCAGTGGCTGATATGAAAATCAGTATACAGTAACTCGGTTATCAAAACGACATTTCTTCTTGTATTACATTTGCAGAAAACACTCTTGAATTGCCTTGTTAGTCTTGAACTATGGAGGGAATTCGGAAACATTTCTCGGTATTGTCAGATGACAGACAATGCTGTTATTGCCATTGTTGTGTAAAGTCATAATGACATTGCACCGAGCCATCTTATTACAACGTGAACACAGGGCTGTGAGATTGGCTAAGAGACGGTATAAAGCTATCGTCTCCATGTCATGTTTTCGTAATCTATTGCAGAAAGACTTTCCTAAGACGTATGGGGCCATCTGTTGGTTACTAGAGCATGCCCAAGCAATGACTGTTTCTATACTGTCAACTGTTTACTTGTTTATATCAAAGGGCAGGAGATAAATGTAACCCCACCATGAGCTGTCCTGTCTTGGGCTGGAGTCATAGATGAAAATGCCAGAAGGGGGTGTAGGCAGGTGCAGTCTACTTTCTCCACTGCAGGTGGCGCTCTTCCACAGCAGCACTTCTGTTGGAGAGGAAGTCAACTGGAATACAGTTCCTCTATGGCTTCTTGGGTCACTGGGGAAGCATCCAATTGGATGCTGCCACCTCATGTGACTCTGATAGCCATCTTGGGTCAGGCAGAGCCTCTTTAAAGTGGTAGTAAACTACACTTTTTTTTTTAACTCTGCAAGACAATGGCATAATGTGCTAGTATGCGAAATACTTAGGAAGGTTAGGCGGGGGAGCTTGTACAACAAAAGAAAAAAAAGGAGGCACAATCCCCCAAAAAAAAACAATAGTGGAAATAGCAAGGTGTCCCCAAATCTCCCACTGGGGGAGACATGGCTACATGAGGGGATTTTCACGTGTCTAACAAAAATAATGTACAAAAAAAAACCTATATATTTAAAAACGGGAATATTTATTATACACAGTTTAAAATCTGGAAATCCAATCTAAAACGTGAAAAAATGCTGCCAAGTTTGTTATACAACCAACAGAATACAAGGTGATGGTAGGATCAACGCGTTTCACCCAAATCAGGCTTCTTCAGGATCCACTTGATATTCACAGTGTATCAACCCAAGATAGGGCATAATACGGAGGAATGGGGGGGGGGGTCTAGTTAAAATAGTCGGTCCAGCTGGATGATATCATGAAAAATAACAATTTGCCTTGCACAGGGGGGTTATCCAATTTAAGCCTCATAGACCAGGATAATAAAGAAAAGGAGGATAGTGGTCACGCTCATAGATGGAAGCCCCATTTGCCATCCACATGGGTCAAATAGAAAGACACCAGCCCTGCATGCAGCCAGACTACCAGCCAGTACCGCCAGAGCAGCCTAAGTAGCAGACACGGCTTCCATCTTCACCCAGTCTTCCTTCTGGGTTCATGTGCTCCAGCCGTCTGATTGTCCACGCCACGTTGACGTCACTCACGCATATGCGTGCGGGAGTCATGGACTGCGACACGGAGCTCTGAAGGGATGGCGCGAGTATGCTGTCCCTTCAGGGCACGTGCGCCTGTGAGATCACCAGCTGCATGCAGTGTGAATATCTCCTAAACGGTGCAAGTTTAGGAGATATTCACTGTGCCTACAGGTAAGCCTTATTATAGGCTTACCTGTAGGTACAAGTTTAAAAAAAGAGTTTACTACCACTTTAAGGCCCTGGTTCCTAGGTTTGGCATGCATTTGCAAGTTGGTAGAGTAGGGACATGTACCCTGCCTGGTAGGGACAGTACTATTGGCATTTATAGCTCCCTGAGGAGGGAAAGTTTAGGGTTTGCAACTTCTCGGGACACCTGCCTGTTGGACACATGATGGCCAGGCCGCATTCTTCCCCTCTCTACAGATGCTAACAGTTCTGCTGCATTCTGCTCTCTACATGCTGTTGGACCTATTTGTGTTCTCGGTGGTGCTGCCTTGCCACTGGGTTATTTGTGAACTGTTTCTGCATTATTTCAATCCAAGTTCTTTCATTGCACTGGGACTGAGTGTGTTATTCCACCGCACGGTGCTGCACCCCACCTACAGGGGGCCCAGTTACATCCAAGCCTTCTCCTTCAACCATGGAGTTCTCTCTGCTGTGTTAAGCATTGAAGGCTCCACTCTGCAACCTGCATTTTATGATTGAGATGAACATTGCAGGCCATGGCGTGTAGAAGAACTGGGGTGTCTTATGGATAGTGGTATCCGCTCTTCATAAATATGATGGTTTTGTTGTGGTGGTCCTCAGGGTTCAAGTCGGTTACAGCCGAGGGAGTAGGATAAAGGCCCAGGGGGCAACCTGGGGTGTCTACCAAAAAAATAAGAGGAGGGGTGGGAGAGTCCTTATAGTTTAGTACGTATGGAGAACTAATATCTCGCAAGCTTTAAAACGATCAGAAATTATAAAATCAATAAAGCAAAAGCAGCGCTCCTCAGTGTATTGAACACCTTGCTTCTACACAGTTCAAGCTGATTACACCCTATGACAGGTGAGTCCAAATAAAGATTTCTCCACTGGATGTTCTTTTGGGATTTATCGGGTGTATAGATGTACAAAACCTTCACCACACCTCGTGATACCGCTCCCCTCAAAATTTGCACTCACCAGATAAACAAGATATATACGCCCTTTGATCATATCTTTTACATTATCAAGTCACTTAAAGTGGAGTTCCACCCTTTCCGAATGTTTATTAAAGTCAGCAGCTACAAAAAATGTAGCTGCTGACTTTTTAATAAACAGACACTCACCTGTCTCCCGGTCCAGCGATGGGTCCGCACGGAGCCTCGGATATCTCCCCCTCCCCTCCGCAATGCTACTGGTGACACCCGGCCGCGGCTTCACGGCCGGGCGCGCACTGCGCATGCGCGAGCTGCGCTTCGTGATTGGTCACAAAGTCTTCTAGGACCTGTCCTGTGTCTCAGAAGACTTCGGGAGGGAGGGGGAAGGAGACCTTCCACTTCCGATCGCCTAAGGCGACCGGAGCGGAAGTACCCGTAAAAATCGGGTATCCGCACCCCCCCCCCCCAAAGCTCAGTTTCAGCATCCAGAGCCTTAAAGTGGAAGTTCCGCTTTTGGGTGGAACTCCGCTTTATGATCAGGAACATCCACCGGTCTCAGTATCTCATGACAAAGGGAAACAGACCTCATAGTGTAATCCTGATAGACTTTTATTCCGATAAAAGAAAACCCCTTACAAATTTGCACTTATTAAAAAACTGTGAAAACCAAGCACTGAATAGTGTATAAAAATGACTGCTCAGTCTGCACGAACTCTCTCACCGAACCTTAGATTCTTATCCGTGGAATGCTGGCAGGTTCACAAGCCGTGTGGTCACACCTAGACGCCTTTTGTCATTCCGTCTTTTTCAATAGACGTATGTAGAACTATTAATTACAACAATAGTCACTTAGAAGTACAGTAAAACCTTGGTGTGAGCATTTTGCAAGACAAGCAAATGTTTTTATTACATTTTGACTTGATATAGAAGCGATGTCTTGATATACAAGTAGCGTCACGTCACAACTGAGTATATAAGAGAGGAGAGGCGCCTCAAAGTGTAGCAATATGGTTACATTTAATGAAGGTACAACATTTAGCCACTCAACATGGTTGATGATTAAAACATGCACATCTAAGTATGCAGGCATCCGGGGTAAAGATGTCCACATAGACCATCCTCTCACCTCCATCAGTCATTCCTTCCACGCTGAGCTCCATGAGTGCTTCAAGCCTCGATTTCAGATCACTCTGCTGCAGGATAGTCCACCCGGTCACGATTGCAGACTGACAGCGGTGAGAGCTGGCAGTGCGGAGGACGGTCTATGTGGACAGCTTTACCCCGGATGCCGGCATACTTAGATGTGCCTCTTTTAATCATCAACCATGTGAGTTTCAATAAATGTAACCATATTGCTACACTTAGAAGCGCCTCTCTTCTCTTATACTCTGTAGCTCCTGCTGGATTTTGCTTCTAATCCTCTTGTGGAGACGGCCATTTGTGGATGGACATTTTGTGGTTACACAACCTATCACATTGCTGTAAGATTTTTATATGGACTATAAACTGAAAGACTTATGAATAAATGGTTGTGGAATGAATCACCTGAGTTTCCATTATTTCTTATGGGGAAATTCGCTTTGATATAAGAGTGCTTTGGATTACAAGCATGTTTCCGGAACGAATTATGCTCGTAATCCAAGGTTTTACTGCATTCAAAATCATAACTAATTTACTTACATTTGGTGAGGTTGTGGTGACCCTGTTGGGTAGAACATACAACCTTCCTAGTACACACGTAGAGACTATTTCTGTCTCCACGCAGTATAGGGTTGGTTGCTGGGGTCCTGGCCCTAGGTCCTTGAAGGGACTTATGAAGGGACACGTGCCCAGGGAACAGCGGCTCTGTGTGCCAGGGGGGACTTTCTGGGAGATCCAGCAGCTCCCTTCTCCCAGCCTCTCACTGACATGAAAGACTGCAGTGTCACTCCTGTCAGCAGGGCTTTTTTCCATCCAGAGTACTCATTACTGCTATGGCTCCCTGTGCTGGCTTCTGGTTTTGATTGATATCATGCCTCTACTGACAGCACCTCCTCAGTGCAGAAAGAGTGGCCGCCAGAAGCAAAATAGGGAGCACTAACTTAGAGCATGACTGTCCAGCCTCCTGGCAGCCGCTCCTCCTGCATTGGAGGACTAAGTAGCCAGGGTGGTGGAAGGGATCTGTACTGGGATGTGGGGGTTGGAGGGAGAGCTCTGTCTTGGGGGTGGGGGGGGGGGGTGAGTGAAGATTAGTGATGAGCTCAGGTGGGTTTAAACACGAGTCCAAACTTACCTGAGCTATTCTGCCGGGAAGCTGGCAAAGCAAACCACCAATGATAGGCAGACGATGCTTTACCCATTGCACAGCCACATGTATGCAAGGGGCGTGTTTATGTGCAGCTGCAGGGAGGGGAATGCTTCCACCGCCAATGATTGACTGTTGGCTTTGACAGCTTCCCTGCAGGATAGCTCAGGTGGATTTGGACTTATGTTCGAACCCACCTGAGGTCATCACTATTCATCACTCACCCCCAATGAAGAGCTCTCCCACCAACACCCCCCTCCCCCCTATCCCTCTTCCACCACCCTGGCTACTTACCCAGTCCTCCAGTGGAGGAGGAGTAGCAGTTAGAAGGTTGGGCAGTCATGCTCTGTGTGAGTGATCCCTTCTTTGCAGCATGACAGCCCTTCCTCCTGGCAGCCACTCTTGCTGCACTGAGGAGGCGTAGTAGGGGGAGAAGCATTGTAAGTGCTGTTTCTTCCAGTGACATCCCTGATGCAGGGACATTTTTTCTACTCAGTGACACCTCCAACACAGGGACATACTTTCCTTCCAGTGACACCACTGCTGCAAGGAGATTTTCTTACGTTTTCAGTGACACCAGCGACACAAGGGCATTTTTTCTTTTCAGTGACACCACCGTGGCAGTTCCCATCTTTGCCCTGGGCACTGGATTATCTTGATCCGGCACTGGAGCAATGCTTAATTATGACCATACATAAGGCTATTTTCTTTCTGTTCCAATATTTTTTTTTTATTTAAGGTTAACAAGTAGCCTTAATGCTATAGTTACCCCCACGTAGGGGCTAGCATTGACAGTTATAACACAAGTTAGCTTACAAAACCAGCCAAAAGAGGCAATGTAAATATAAAAGAGAAAACGAGAACTAACACCGCAGCCAAGAATAGACCTGTTTCATAAGGCAGCCAGGTCCAAGGGGTCCTGAGAAGATTCTCCAAACCAATGGGGCATCCCCTGGCTCAGTCAATACCCATGCAGTGATGCCATATACAGTCTATACAGATCTGAGAGGAGAGGCAGATTGAAAATCAGGAGAAATGTAAGTAGAAAGGTGGCACTAAAGAAAGAGGGAATGTGCACCTGACAGGTAGAGAGCCAAGGAAGGCTAAGGGAAGCAAAAGAAGAAGGGGGACCAGAGGGTGAGATGTCGAGAGAAGGGGGAAGGGTAAGGTCTTGGGAGCATCAAGACCATCCATCATAGGTGACCCAAGTTGGTAGGGTGGAGAGTGGGAAAAGCATATGACAGCCATGGTCTCCAAATTTTAAGGAACTTAGCATGGGAGTCGTTGCGGATGCTGGACATATGTTCGTTAAGCATCAATGCGGTCATGTGGTCTCTCACCACCTGGAAGAGGGCAGATCATTTTTTCCAGGCTTGGACAATTGTTCTTTTGGCTGACAAAAATAGGTAATAAGCAAGCTTCTCCTGATGGGCGAATAGGCTCGGGATTGGACAATGCAGTAAGGCAAACTTGGCTTCTTTTGGTATGGGGAGGTGAAACAAAGTAAATAGGAGGCCAAATACACGGGACCAGAAACAAATTAGTCTAGGACAGTGATGGCGAACCTTGGCACCCCAGATGTTTAGGAACTACATTTCCCATGATGCTCAACTACACTGCAGAGTGCATGAGCATCATGGGAAATGTAGTCCCAAAACTTCTGGGGTGCCAGAGTTCGCCATCACTGGTCTAGGGCATGTCCACCATATAGGTACTACTACTTCATCATCCCGATGGCCACAGCCCCAGAAACAGGAGTCACTTGGGGACAGATTGGCATGGGCAATGTGGATAGGAACTAGAGTTGCCACCTCATCCCTTTAAACCCATATGAATTACACCGGTTCTGAGGCTAATTAAGATGGTAATTAAAATCACTTGGTGCCTTATCTGCATTAAATTAGCCTCAGAACCTGTGCACTTCATATGTGTTTGGGTTTAAAGGGATGAGGTGGCAACCCTAATAGGAACCCAATACCAACGTAAAAGCACCTTATATACCGCCTCCAACGTGGCTGTATTGAATGAGTATTTGGTAACAGAGGACCAGGTCTGCTAAGTCTGTCTCAGTTTCCAAGTCTCTTTCCCACTGAACTGCATGGGTAAGAGGAGTGGAGGAGGGACAGTTATTCAGAGAAGCATAGAGGGCTGAGATGAGGCCCAGGGATCCTGGAGAGGGCTGGCTGATGTGTTTAACCAGTTCCACACCGCCTACCGCATATTTACGGCTGCAGTGTGGACGCTGGCCGCGAATCGCCGTAAAAAGGCGGCGATCTGCCGGTGTCCACCGGCGAGCCGCGATGAGCGGCCACAGGCAAAGAACGGGGAACCGCCGATGTAAACAGTGCAGTTCCCCATTCTGACAGTGCAGGCATGGGAGAACTACTGATCCCTGTCACTGGGATCAGTTAGATCTCTCATGCCCATGGTAGCCCAACCCCCCCCCCCCCCCACAGTAAGAACACATCCAGGGAACACAGTTAACCCCTAGATCTCCCCCTGCAGGTTAACCCCTTCACTGCCAATTCTCACCATCCGTAAACGCGGCCATTTTTGCGCAAACCAATCAATAAACGCCGATTGCGATTTTTTTAATCACAAATAGGAAGAATATAAATCGGCCAAAACCGGTGAAAAAAAATGATTTTTTATATATTTTTTTTGGATTTGAATTTTAGCAAAAAGTAAGAAATTTGTTTTTTTTTGCAAAATGGTCGCTTTTCTTTTGTTTATAGCGGCAATCAGAAATGACGCAGAGGCGATCAAATACCACCAAAAGAAAGCTCTATTTGTGGGAAATAAAGGACGCAAATTTTGTTTGGGTACAACGTCGCACGACCGCAAAATTGTCAGTTAAAGCGACGCAGCGCCAAATCGCAAAAAGTGCTCTGGTCCTAAACTGGGAAATTCTTCCGGAGGTGAAGTGGTTAAATGTAGTGTTTTTTTTTTTTTAATGGGTACGTGGCGGTTCTACGCAGCAAGGAGAGCCAATGCTGAAGTTTGAGGTGGCGGAAGAACTCTCTGGGATGTTACGGGACTCTCGCAAGGCTATTTTCTTTTAACCAATTTTCAAGGGCAAAAAATGTATCAAGTCAGCGTACTGCCAATAGTTGTAATAAAAAAACCTTTGATGTTTGGTTACCATGACTCCTTTAACTGTTTTTGGGAAAACTGGTTGGGTGGGGTTGATCGTATCAGAAAATTGGCCATGTCTATAGCCAGCACCGGGGGTTATTTTACATTCATAAGTGCAAGTAAAGAGAAATCTGAAGCTAACCAACATAGTCTGTCAAATTCTTTAGGTTTATTTTATTAAGAAAAAAAAGTGTTAGCTTAATTTCCTTATTGGCACAAAAAGTATCACTTCTGGTAAGGATTTCCTCTTTGGAAGACGGGCACTTCTCTAATTTTTATAAAGCTGTTCCTGTGGGGCGTACATATGAACTGATCTCAGAACTGCACTTTGTTAACTTTTTCCTCTTCTACGTCATGGCGGCGCACCATTCTGTACAAACTACTACACCTGTGCAGAAAGAACGAGGCTTCACAGGAAGAGGATGCTGCATGTTTAACACATTCATGAACATGACATTTTCTGCGTGCTTTGTTGTTTTGGAAGCCTTAGTGAACCAATTCTTAGACATATCCTAATTAAATATTCTATATTGCTGGTGCCCAACCTGTGGCAATTTGCCACTTTTTGTGTGGCCCTTGGGGCCACTGCAGACACTAATCTGGATTTGTATTTTAGCAAAAAGTAAGAAAAATAGTTTTTTTTTTTTTTGCAAAATTGTCTCTCTTTTTTTGTTTATAGCGGCGATCAGAAATGACGCAGAGGTGACCAAATACCACCAAAAGAATGCTCTATTTGTGGGAAAAAAAGGACGCAAATTTCGTTTGGGTTCAACGTTGCACGACAGCGCAATTGTCAGTTAAAGTGACGCAGTACCGAATCGCAAAAAGTGCTCTGGTCCTAAAGTGTGAAATCCTTCCGGGGCTGAAGTGGTCAAAGACTAAATCTTTTCTTACATTTGTTGCTTACAAGTAAAAATTCTGTATTTTCTTATAGAAAATTACTTAGAACCCCCAAACATTATATATTTATTTTTAGCAGAGACCCTAGAGAATAAAATGGCGGTTGTTGCAATATTTTATGTCACACGCTGTTTGCGCAGCGGTCTTTCAAACACAATTTTTTTGGGAAAAATTACACTTTACAAAAAGAAAAACTAAACCGTGCTGTTAGCCCAATTTTTTTGTATATGTAAGATGTTACGCCGTGAGAATCGTGATCTTTATTCTAAGCAAAAAAATTGTGGTTCTCATTTTGGCCAGAATCGTGCAGCTCTACTTTGTATTGAAGGTGATGGATGGTTGGCATTGCAATAGACAGTATATCGTACTATGCAGGAAGAAAATTTAACACCTATGCATATTATTTGGGGTTGGGGGGGGGGGTCAAGTAGTAAATGTATTCTGTTGCCTGGAGTTCAGCTTTAAAATAATATATAAAATACAGTAGAACCTTGGATTACGAGCATAACCCGTTCCAGGAGAATGCTTGTAATCCAAATCACTCGTATATCAAAGCAAGTTTCCCCATAGGAAACAATGGAAACTCAGATAATTTGTTCCACAATGACTGCTTGTCTATGCAGTACTGTATTTGGCCAGAGGTTCGGGGGCACTGGTGTATGCAATACCGTATGTGGCCAGAGGTGTGATGGCGCTGGTGAGGCTCGGAGACGCTCTGAAACATTTGGAACCGCTCGGGAACTGTTTACACTTTCTGTATTTCCGAGTATTTCCAAATGCTTCCGAGCGTCTCCAAGCCTCACCAGCGCCCCCGCACCTCTGGCCACATGCGGTTTTGCATGCACAGAGGCTTTTGCGAGACAGCGTTTACAAACCGAGTGAGGATATTTTTTCAAAAAACTGCTCGTATTGCAAAACGCTCGTTAACCGCGTTACTCGCAATCCGAGGTACCACTGTACACGTTTAAAGTGATACTAAACACACGCTATGTAATTGACCCTTCTATTTCTGTATGTGGATGATGACACTGTAATTATTTTAATTAAAAAAAAAAATCTAAGTGCCTTTTTCATAATAGATATACAGCTGTCACATGACCCGGCTCTCTCCCAGCCTGTCTGCAGGGAAACATAAGCAGGAGGAGCTTCTAGTCCTCTGCTTGTGGTCACAAACAAAAAAAAAAAACAGCCTTTGGGATACAGAGTAAAATGAATAAATAATATCAATAAACTGTTTTCAATTGTGATACAGCTATATATTGTAAATCAAATCTTTATTATTTTTGGCAATAACATGGTGTGGGCGGACTTCTGCCCGTCACAGCCCACGCGCCCCTCCAGCCCGGGTCTTAGGCAGGCCATACAGGGTGCGAATTTCTTTCCTGCAACCACGAGTTGCAGGAAATAAATTTGCACAATTTCCCCATCAACACAGATGGTGCTGAGAGGGGGATCCCTCCTGCCGAGCAATTGTCTCCCGGCGCGAGAAGACGGAAATCACAAGAGTCTGACAGGCTAGTTGTACCCAAGGTGATCGATCAACTTGGTACATTCAGCCTGCCTATAAACGGTTCAAATCTTGTTCCTGCTGGACCGGCTGAGATTAGAACTGCGTATGGCTGGCCTTAGAATAAGAGGGAGTTCAAGCCTCCATTAATCTACATGTAATATCCCGCCCCATTGTGTTTAGCTGGTTAGTGGGCAAGGAGGAAGAAGGAGGGAGGGAGAGGGCTGTCATGTACCACTGTGTGTACGCCCACATGTGTGACTCTATGGTCACATGGGCTGCTCAGATGTGATAGGGAGGAAATATTCAGCATAGAAACTCACTGAAAACTGAGCATGTGCAGAGCTGCCACCACTGCTCTGCAAAATCCCTAGCTAAATTGGGGGACATGGACTGAAGGGGGCGATAGAGAGCAGCAGGATCAACCAGTTTTTTTGCAGCATACCATATGCGATCTCTGAAGACGTTACGAAGTGACGAAACGCGTCAGTGGAACGCAAGGTGCGCTGGGCTATGCTTGATTGGAACGCACGCTGACACTGCAGAGTTGTGGCTTCCTTGGAGCAGTAGGAAAATGATCGTATATGCTGTATTACTACGATTTGGCAGAATAAAGACCGCGACATAAAAAACAAGCTGCGCTATGAGAGCTTTCTTCTTTCTTCTATGAACTAACTGTGTAAAGGAAACGGTGACATTACTTGGAGGTAAAGCTACACCAGTGAGAATCCCTGGGTCGGGGAACAGACCACAAGCGTAATTTAACTTCCCTTTGTCATATGACAAGAGAGTCAACGAGGTCCGTAAGTAGGGATCTTATCTTATGTTTTGTACATGGTGGTTTGACACGCTGGAAGCACGGGCACTTTGGAGGAACGCTCCCCCATGCATGGATTGTCTCGGGATGCAAGAACTGTTATAGCAATAAGCTACTTACAAATTGGACTGCACTCCATATATAGCACTGGAACTTTTTGCACATTAGTAAACCACTTCCACACTGCGCGCTGTATATTTACGGCGGCAGTATGGATGTTTACCATGGATTGCCGTAAAAAAGGCGATCTGTGGGTGGCCGCTAGTGGGCGTGCGCCTGCCGTACTCCTGGGGGGTGTGCCCGCGGGTCGGACGGACCCAATGTCCGCCGGCGAGCCGCGATGAGCGGCCACAGCCAAAGAACGGGGAACAGCCGATGTAAACACGGCGGTTCCCCGCTCTGTTAGTGCAGGCATAGGAGATCTACTGATCCCTGTCACTGGGATCAGTTAGATCTCTTATGCCCAAGGTAGCCCAGCCCCCCAACAGTTAGAACACACCCAGGGAATGCAGTTAACCCCTAGATCTCCCCCTGCAGGTTAACCCCTTCACTGCCAATGACATTTATACAGTAATCAGTGGACATTTAAATTTCTGATCGCTGTATAAATGTCATTGGTCCCAAAAAAGTGTCAAAAATGTCCGACATGTCCGCTGCAATATCGCAGTACCACTAAAAGTTGCAGATCGCCGCCATTACTAGTAAAAAATAAAAAAAAATAAAAACCCCAGAAATTAATTCTCATCATCCGTAAACGCAGTCACTTTTGCGCAAACCAATTAATAAACACCGATTGTTTTTTTTTTTTACCAAAAATATGAGGAAGAATATAAATCGGCCAAAACCGATGAAAAAAAATGTTTTTTTATATATTTTTTTTGTATTTGTATTTTAGCAAAAAGTAAGAAATTTGGGTTTTTTTGCAAAATTGTCGCTTTTTTTTTGTTTATAGCGATGATCAGAAATGACACAGAGGCGATCAAATACCACCAAAAGAAAGCTCTATTTGTGGGGAAAAAAGGACGCAAATTTCGTTTGGGTACAACGTCGCACGACCGCGCAATTGTCAGTTAAAACGACACCGTGCCGAATCGCAAAAAGTGCTCTGGTCAGGAAGGGTGTAAATCCTTCCGGGGCTGAAGTGGTTAAAGTACGATTCACATTGATATTTACCGCACGGAAAATTAATGTATAATTTTGATGATAATGAATTGAATGGAGTATTGTATATTTATTAGACAGAAAATTGTTCCCAGCTAGTAGCATACAAGCACTTTAATTTGGATACATTGCACAGTATTCACAATTAGAATTGCTGAATTAAGGACTATTGCACTACTGCACTTTAAGTTGACAGCTGGGACACCAATCGATATGTAGGGTAGTCACATATAAATGCACATATTCACAACATGGTGATACTAAGGTATACTAACCACATATAGCAAGCGCCGTTAACACAGGATTACTCATCCCAGTGTACATTATATCATTTATCCCCTCAAAGGTCACAACAGCAGCTGCTGGAAGGTCCATAAAACTGTGGTTCAAGAGTTTTTACATAATAAAATAGAAAAGGAAACAAAGGAATAGAAAAAACAACCAATAGACTAGAAAAGAATATAACAAAAGAATAAAATACAACAGAGTAAAATAGTTCTGTTCCACTCCACCACATTATATTCTTTAATTTTCTGTTATATTCTCCTCTATTGTATTCTATCTTTTTCCATTCTATTCCTCCACTCTCCACTCCACCCCATTCTCCTTGGAAAATGGAAAACTATTCCAATTCGAAAACAATTCGAATTTGAAAACTTTTCTTGAATCAATTTGAAAATGGATAAATGAAACACATTCCAAAAACAAATTAAACTAATGAAACAAATCTAACTAAACTAATTTATGTAAATAACGAATCTAAACTAAACTAAACAAATGTTTTCGCTCTGCACATGTCTAGCGTCTTGCCTTTTTTTTTCTTTGTCCATTCTCAGCTAACCATTTGTGCAGTGACTGTGCGACTCGCCAGATTCCATCTGTAGGATAGAACTGAACACTCAACGCCCGTATTAGATGGAAGCCGTTGGAAAGGTGGGAACATGAAATGCGTTGAGTGATGTGGGAATGGCTTTATGTGCCCTCCCTTAAATGCTGAGATTCTGCCCGGCGATTCCCCGGCTTGCGGTTTATCTTCAGACCGTAGAACACTCATTTACAATGGTGATTTAAGATTGAGAAGGATGTCTAATGGACTGAGGCAGCTTTGGACGGATCCCCTCTCTCCTTCTCCCCGGAGTCTCACTCCATGTGAAATGGACTCACAGAAAATGGAGTTTTAATGTATGAATGAAAAGCTTTCCATAATTCATCAGACGAGGAAATCTCTGCTCTGCTCTTGTGGAGTGAGTTAGTTTCGCTAGCTGAGGCTTGTGAAGATCTTCGAGCTAATGGAGATTATAAGACGCCCAGGGGGGGGGGGGGGGGTGCTGCGTAATGTACGCTCTTCCTGATCATCTCGGCTTCATAATAATCACAGTCATAGCACAGAGCACCTGGCTGTAGACAAATCATTCTTATGGAAGAAATGCATATTATTTATTGTTACAATGTTACGTTTTCTCATTTGGGATAGAGGTGAGTTAGGTCCCCATTGCAGAGATTTTTTATCACTTTCCTATTGTGTCACAAAGGCAGGAAATAAGCGGACCACAGAAACCTTACAGAAGCTCTATTTTCGTTCCGACCAATCTGGGATTCATAAATAAGTTAAAATGAAATATGTTAGATTTAAAGCAGTAATAAACTGCCACTAAAATAAAAAACAATGGGCCCCCCTGCAGGATTAAAGGGGTTGTAAAGGCAGATTTTTTTTTTTATCTTAACCACTTGCTTACTGAGCAATTAAACCCCCTTCCTGCCCAGGCCAATTTTCAGCTTTCAGCGCTGTCCCACTTTGAATGACAATTGCGCGGCCGTGCTACACTGTACCCATATGAAATTTTTATCATTTTTTTTTACACAAATAGAGCTTTCTTTTGGTGGTCTTTAATCACCACTGGGTTTTTTTTTTTTCTAAAAAAAATGAAAAAAGACCAAAAATTAAAAAAAAAAAAAAACACAGTTTCAGTTTGCTATAAAATTTTGAAAACAGGTAATTTGTTTCCTTCGTTGATGGGCACTGATAGGCTGCACTGATAATGTAGCACTGATAGGCTGCACTGATCAGCACTGATAAGGGGGCACTGATGAGCACTGATAGGTGGCATGGATGAGGCGGCACTGGTAGGTGACACTGATGAGCAGCACTGATAGGTGGCCCTGGTCGGCAGCACTGATGGGCACTGATAGGTGGCACTGGTGAGCATTGATAGGTGGTACTGGTGGGCATTGGTAGGTGGCACTGGAGGGCACTGCATAGCAGCAGTGCCTTTCCCTGTCCGGACAAATGTCCCTCTGTCAGAAGCCAGAGATCAGCTTTTTTTCCCCCTCACGCTGTCAGCGCAAAGGTGAAAAAAGCTGATTACCGATCTTAAGTTTACATCACGTGATCAGCTGTCATTGGCTAATGTGGTAAGGGGCTGAGATTGGCCCCTTACTCTGATCTGTGATCAGCTGAGTCTCATTAACTCTGTGAGCTCCTGCATGGGAGGATGCCTATTGACGCCCTTCCGGCAATTAAGACCCGTGCTGTAGCTGTCATTCAGCTATAGCACGGGCGGGAGGTGGTTAAAGCGGAGTACTGCCTGGGTGAAAAAAAATTAAAAGTCAGCAGCTACAAATACTGTAGCTGCTGACTTTTAATATAAGGACACTTACCTGTCCTGGGAGCCCGCAATGTCGGCACCCGAAGCCGACCCGTCCATTGGCTCCGGGTGCAGGCGCCAGCATCCTTACTAAGGGGAACAGGAAGTGAAGCCTTGCGGCTTTGCAGCCTGTTTCCTACTGCGCATGTGTAAGTCGCGCTGCGCTTTCTGAATGGTCCCTGCTGTCTTCTGGGACCTATGTCTCTACCAGAAGGCAGAGGGGGGAAGGAGGATGTCTGGACATTGCATGGATCGTTGTACAAGATTTCAGCAATTTTTCCCCGGAAGTGGGAGCGGATACCTGGTTTTGACAGTTATCAGCTCCCCTCCGAAAGGTGCCAAATGTGCACCTGAGGGTGGAGGAATCAGATCCACGGAAGTTCCATTTTTGGGTGGAACTCAGCTTTAATGCATTCTATGCATTAAGATAAAAAGCCTTCTGTGTGCGTCAGCCCCCCTAATACTTACCTGAGGTCCCTCTATGTCCATGAGTGTCTCAGCCGTCCAAGATTCTCCCTGATTGGCTGAGACACAGCAGTGGCGCCATTGGCTGCCGCTGCTGTCGAAGTCAGGTAGCCAATCAGGAGAGAGAGGGAGCAGGGTCAGGGCTCTGTGTCTGAATGGACACAGGGAGCTGTGACTCAGCTGGGGTACCCCCATAGCAAGCTGCTTGTTGTTGGGGCACTCAGCAGGAGGGAGGGGCCAGGAGTACAGAAGAGGGACCTGAGAAGAGGAGAATTGGGGCTGCTCTGTGCAAATCCACTGCAACAGAGGAGGTAGGTTATTTTTTCCTTTTGCTGGAGACTGGGGGAGCTTTCCTTGGAGCCTTGTGTCACACAGTGTACTCTATATCGCTGTATCTTTGGACTTCGACTAATAGGCGCCCCCTGCTGAACTTTCTATGATCTGCTGTCCAACCTGGACTTTATGCGCCTTCTGTAGCCAAATGGTGCTGTGTCCCGCGGTGTCTGTCGGGTTGAATACAGTGGTTTCTGAAATCACCTGAGGAAGCCATTCTAATGGCGAAACATGTTAGGAAAATGTGACATATTGTAAACCACCAACCTGTGTGTTAATCAGCAAATACCCAGACCACCATTTTTATATGTATTTAATATCTTTTTAATATGTCAACAATAAAATTGATGTTTTAATTACTCCTGATCAATTCCTTGTCTGCTGGCACTGATACAGTCCCAATGGGAATTCCATTCTTGTTTGCTCTAAGACTTTACAATCACTTTAAGTAATAATGTACTAGTACACACCACATACTAGCACATTATGACTTACTGTAAAGCAGGTAACCTCATCTCCGGTGGCACCTCCCTTTATGTGCTGGTGACATCACTGCCAGCATCACTTGTGAATATCTCCTGAACAGTGCAAGTTTAGGAGATATTCACTGTATTTACAGGTAAGCCTTATTATAGTATTATGTACAATAACCCAAGAACTGGTGTCAGTGGATGCAATAATAACCCCCAACATTGGTGTCAGTGGATGCAATAATAACCCCCAACTTTGTTGTCAGTGGATGCAAAAATGACTCCCATCATTGGTGTCAGTGTATGCAGTAATAACCCCCAAATTTGGTGTCAGTAAATACAATACTAACCCCCAACAATGGTGTCAATGGACACAGTAATAGCACCCAACACTGGTGTCAGTGTATGTGTAGCGCCCTCTACTAGTAGGTAAGTGCTGAAGATAAATTTTTGAGTCGGTAGAGTAAATTTGGTCAGGCCTGACTTATGTGCAAGCCCGATTGTTATGATTCTGGGCAGGGGAGTGGCTCAGGGAGGGCTGGTGACTGCAGGTAATGACACTCCTTGGTAACCCCTCCTTTCAGGCTCAGAATGATCTGGAAGAAAGGGTGAGGAAAAGGAAGTGGAATTGCTTGAGGTATCTTAAGGAGCCCCGACCAATCCCCAACCTGGATTGGCAGGGGGCAGGCCTCCTTAAATACCTTGGGTCAGCCCAGTCTGGGAGGATAGTTTAGGTGGAAGAGCTGGAGATGTAGCAGAGGTTGCTGAGGCCCTGAGGGAGCCCCCAGTCTGGGGGGGGCAACCTTGGACCTGGAGGCTCGGGAAATGGAAGGAACCCCTCTTAATACCCACAGAGGAGTTCTGACCAAGGGAGCAGGAGAGCAACGGAGCAGGCTACAGGAAAAGGGCTCTGTAAAGGATCCACTGGTGTCGGTGAGTGACACACCCTGGGAAGCTGGAAGAGGTACACCGGAGCAGGCTGGGAGGTTACAGTGGACAGTCTGAGAAGGTTACAAGAGCCAGTAAGGGTAGTGGTGTCACTGGGCAGTGGAGCAGGCCGGAGAAGCCAGGAGGGCTGATGGGGCCTGGAAGAGGACGGGCTGGGAGCAGTATTCCGTCAACTCTAGATAGCACAAATGTACTTTGCTATACTTTGGGGGCCCGTGGTCCCTGCCTATAATGGGCGGTCTGGAGGTCCTGCTAACAGAACAGCAGGCCTCACCACGTGATAGGTAGGCTGGAACTAAGTATGTGCAGGAGAGAGGAATCAGGAGTAAAGTGCAACTGAAGCAAGTGATGTGATGGACAAAGAAGTGTAACTGGAGCAAGTGATGTGCTGGAGGAAGAAGGAGTGTATATACAGAAGTGTATATAGAAGGTCCCGTTTAAGTATAATCTACTGGGCATCCCATTATCACCCCTACCCCATCCAAGTTTAATCCTCTAACAAATAACAAAAAAACAATGTACCGGCCTGGAAATAAAGGAAATAGTGTGACTGAGGGCAGAGTGAAAGGTGGACCACTGCATTCAGCAACCCCCAAGATGGCAATAGATACAGATGCAATAATAACCCCCAACATTGGTGTTAGTGTATGCAATGATAATACCCAACAACGGTGTCAATAGACATGGTAATAACCCCCAACACTGGTGTCATTGTATGCAGTAATAACCCCCAATACTGCTATCAGTGGATGCAATAATAACCCCCAACATTGGTGTCAGCGGTTGCAATAATAACCCCCAACATTGGTGTCAGTGGACACCAAAATAAAGCGGGCTGTGTGTTGGCCACCAGGGGCCTGGAGGATAAGCCACAGTGCCCAGAAGCAAAAATGTAATATATTACTGCTCCATGAATCATCTGCCCTTACTCAAGATGGCCGCAGTCATGCCAGGGGGTGTTTTTCAAAGTGATTTATCTACAAAACCATGGAGACATGGATGGGTGCATTGGGGAGAGTTTGCTTTGAATATTAAATATGAATTAAGTTGCATTTTCAGTTTGTGATGCTCAGATACATTTTAGTCCTGCCTTAATGAATAAAATATAATATACAGTGCCTTGAAAAAGTATTCATATCCCTGGAAGTTTTCCACATTTTGTCATGTTACAACCAAAAACGTAAATGTATTTTATTGGAATTTTATGTGATAGACCGACACAAAGTGGCTCATAATTGTTATGTGGAATGAAAATGATAAATGGTTTTCAAAATTTGTTACAAATATATCTGTGAAAAGTGTGGGGGGCATTTGTATGGTGCCCCCCCGGAGTCAATACTTTGTAGAACCGCCTTTCTCTGCAATTACAGCTGCAAGTCTTTTTGGTGATGTCTTTACCAGCTTTGCCCATCTAGAGAGGACATTTATGCCCATTCTTCTTTGCAGAATTCCCCAAGCTCTGTCAGATTGGATGGAGAGCGTCTGTGATCAGCAATTTTCAAGTCTTGCCACAGATTCTCAATTGGATTTAGGTCTGGACTGTGACTGGGCCATTCTAACACATGAATATGCTTTGATCTAAACCATTCCATTGTAGCTCTGGCTGTATGTTTAGGGTTGTTGTCCTACTGGAAGGTGAACCTCCGCCCCGGTCTCAAGTCTTTTGCAGACTCTAACAGGCTTTCTTCTAAGATTGCCCTGTATTTTGGCTCCATCCATCTTCCCATCAACTCTGACCAGCTTCCCTGTCCCTGCTGAAGAAAAGTATCCCCACATCATGATGCTGCCACCACCATGTTTCACAGTGGGGATGGTGTGTTCAGGGTGATGTGCAGTGTTAGTTTTCCACCACACATAGCATTTTGCTTTTAGGCCAAAAAGTTCAATTTTGGTCTCATCTGACCAGAGCCCCTTCTTCCACATGTTTGCTGTGTCCCCCACATGGCTTCCCCAAACTGCAAACGTGACTTCTTATGGCTTTCTTTCACCAATGGCTTTCTTCTTGCCACTCTTCCATAAAGGGCAGATTTGTAGAGTGGATGACTAATAGTTGTCCTGTGGACAGATTCTCCCACCTGAGCTGTGGATCTCTGCAGCTCCTCCAGAGTTACCATGGGTCTCTTGGCTGCTTCTCTGATTAATGCTCTCCTTGCCCGGCCGGTCAGTTTAGGTGGACGGCCATGTCTTGGTGGGTTTGCAGTTGTGCCATCCTCCTTCCATTTTCCAGTGATGGATTGAACAGAGCTCTGTGAGATGTTCAAAGCTTGGGAGATTTTTTATAACCTAACCCTGTTTTAACCTTCTCCACAACTTTATTCCTGACCTGTCTGGTGTGTTCCTTGGCCTTCATGATGTTGTTTGTTCACTAAGGTTCTCTAACAAACCTCTGAGGGTTTCACAGAACAGCTGTATTTATACTGAGATTAAATTACACACAGGTGGACTCTATTTACTAATTAGGTGACTTCTGAAGGCAATTGGTTCCTCTAGATTTTACTTAGGGGTATCGGAGTAAAGGGGGCTGAATACAAATGCCCCCCCCCCCCAAACTTTTCACAAATTTATTAGTAAGAAATTTGGAAAACCATTTATCATTTTCCTTCCACTTCACAATTATGTGCCACTTTGTGTCGTGTTGATTGTAACATGAAAATTTCAAGGGGTATGAATACTTTTTCAAGGCACTGTAGACAGCCCATATACAGTATAGAATATATATTATATTATATTGTATTCATTTTATCAATGGATGCATTTATCTCACATAAATAGAACTCATTCTGGGTATTTTGGGTTCGGTGGCTCAGTACGTTCTTCCAGAATTACCTTTTTTTTTGTCATTTTACAATCCGTTTCTCTGCAGCGAATATTCTGGGAGTTTTTCAAATTGAAGCAAAAATGAAACATAACCAGGAAGCAGAGATTAAATCAGAGCTGCATTTAAAATGTGATTAAAGACAATTAATGGCTGGTATCGGGGTCTGGAGTTCAGTCGCTGTCTCAGCATGATGTAGTGCAGTATATCGCTTACAGTCGGGCTCTCAGCGTAAATTCAATTTGTTGCAGAAACGCCGGTCATGTTGCAAATTTATGAATCTGTGTGTGATATATAATTCCATTTTTACCAGACGATTGCTACTTACCGTCCTTACTTACGTTTCTTATAAATATAGTAATATCCGATGAATACGTCAGCAGCAGGCACCCTTAGAGGGAATAAGTCAGGAATCAGAACATTCAGTCAAATTTGTTTAATCAGGGCCAGTGGTGGCCCGTCCATTGAGGGCCCCCCTATCCATGCATCTGGCCCCTTGCATAAATCATAATGGTGGGGGTGTTTTTTTGAAGCACTGATTAGAGCCATAGGCTCTCTAATAAGCTTCAAAATAGGGTGGACTCGGGGCGCAGAGAGTGAGCTTACAGCCTACCCATGTGTGTTACAACAGCGAATGGATATTTGCTATTCTAACACTGATCCTCCTCCTGGCCAATCAGGAAGCGGGTCTGAGACCCGTCACCAGATTGGCTGAAAGGATAGGTGATTCTATTGGACGTCTAGGAGAAGATGCACAACCGTTGTGATGGAGGAAAAGACACAGAAGCCACTGCCTGATGTTCAATGCCTGCTACCCGATGCCTGCTGCCCGATGTCGGATGCCTAATGTCCGATGCTCGCTGCCTAGATGGGGTAAGTGCCGGTCCGACTGGCAGACTGGGGGGTGGTTGTTGTTTGCCGCCCCCCGCCCCCAAAAAAAAACACTAGCCGCCACTGATCAGGGCCTCCTGGCCAATCAGGAAGCGGATCTGAGACCTGTCACCCGATTGGCTGAAAGGATAGGTGATCCTATGCGATGCCTAGGAGGAGGGGAGGAGACGCACACCCGCCGTGATGGAGGAAAAGTCACAGGAGCCACTGCCTGATGCTCAATGCCTGCTACCCGATGCCTGATGTCCGATGCCTAATGTCCGATGCCCGCTGCCTAGATGGGCTAAGTGCCGGACCGACTGGCTGACCGGGGGGGTGGTTGTTGTTTGCCGCCCCCCAAGAAAACACCAGCTGCCACTGATCAGGGCTTTCTTTCAGCTGGAACTTAGAGGAACTCAGGTCCACCACCACTGGCACAGGCCTTCTGCTCCGTGCTCACCACCATCACTTGTAAACACAGAAGTCCGACTTTTGTGTTTACAAGTGACAGCTTGGCTCCTGACGGCTCCTACAGATCTCCTGAGCGGCTCTTATTGAGTACAGGATGGGGACAAGGGAGATGGAGGTGCCCAGGGTGCAGTGCGGATGTCAACACCCCCACTGGAAGATCTCCATGCAAGTGAGACAGGCAGAGCCTCCTACAGTGGGCGGGGAGGTCAGGGCTGGGACAAGGGGTGGGCAGGAGGAGCGGCTGCCCTGGGCGCTGTGGTATAATGTGAGGTGGGGGGGGGCGGGGCACCACAAGGAGATTGGGGGGGTGGAGGGAATTTGTGTTGGAAGGGGAAATTTGGGGGCAGGTAGGGGCTAAGTATTAGTTCTAGTTGGGGAAATTTTGGGAGGGAAGGTGCTAAGAGTTGTGATTTAGGGGGACTTGTGTTTGGAGGGGGTATTTCAGCAGGGGGCAGATTTGTACTGGGAGGAGGGGGGATTTATACATAGGGGTAACCATGCAGACTAGTGCTCAGTTTTTGTTGTCGGGAGATTTTTACTGACACATAATGCTCATACATCTTGGGGGGGGGGCGGGGGGGGGACAGTTTAGCAAGTTCACCCTTGGATCTAACTGACCTTGCCCTGGCACTGGGGGAGGTACAGGAGCCAGCTGGGTGCTTCAGCTTAATATAGCAACACAAGTAAGACATGTGGAAGATGGTGGAATTTTTAGCAAAGGAGGGAAAAGGAGGGAAAAGATGGGAGCATGGAAGGGAGGTTGCATGCAAAGGTCGAACCTGAACAGGGAGTGAAAGTGAGATGTGGATGGGGGGATGCATAGGTAAGCAGCTGTGGAAGAAGGCTGAACTCTGCACTCTGTAGGCAGCACACCCCTGAACTCTGCACTATGTACGTAGTGCACCCCCAAATTCTGCACCTAGCGCACTCCTGAACTCTGCACTATGTACAGTATCTCACAAAAGTGAGTACACCCCTCACATTTTTGTAAATATTTTGTTCTATGTTTTCATGTGACAACACTGAAGAAATGACACTTTGCTACAATGTAAAGTAGTGAGTGTACAGCTTGTATAACAGTGTAAATTTGCTGTCCCCTCAAAATAACTCAACACACAGCCATTAATGTCTAAACCGCTGGCAAAAAAAGTGAGTACACCTCTAAGTGAAAATGTCCAAACTGGGCCCAAAGTGTCAATATTTTGAATGGCCACCATTATTATCCAGCACTGCCTTAACCCTCTTGGGCATGGAGGTCACCAGAGCTTCACAAATTGCCACTGGAGTTCTCTTCCACTCCTCCATGACGACATCACAGAGCTGGTGGATGTTAGAGACCTTGCGCTCCTCCACCTTCCATTTGAGGATGCTCCACAGATGCTCAATAGGATTTAGGTCTGGAGATGCTTGGCCAGTCCATCGCCTTTACCCTCAGCTACTTTAGCAAGGCAGTGGTCGTCTTGGAGGTGTGTTTGGGGTCGTTATGTTAGAATACTGCCCTGCGGCCCAGTCTCCGGAGGGGATCATGCTCTGCTTCAGTATGTCACAGTGCATGTTGGCATTGATGGTTCCCTCAATGAACTGTGGCTCCCCAGTGCCGGCAGCACTCATGCAGCCCCAGACCATGACACTCCCACCACCATGCTTGACTGTAGGCAAGACACACTTGTCTTTGTACTCCTCACCTGGTTGCCGCCACACACGCTTGGCACCATCTGAACCAAATATGTTTATCTTGGTCTCATCAGACCACAGGACATGGTTCCAGTAATCCATGTACTTTGTCTTCAACAAACTGCGGGCTTTCTTGTGCATCATCTTTAGAAGAGGCATCCTTCTGGGACAACAGCCATGCAAACCATGTAGACCAATTTGATGCGTAAGATGCGGTTTGGAGGGTGTGGAGGGAGGGTTCTTTTTTTTTGGGGGGGGGGGGGGGTCATGATAGAGTTCCTACTGTGTCTGGGTGCCATTTATTCTTGATCACTTGCCAGTAATCCTAGGGCATTGATGGTGAACCTTGGCACCCCAGATGTTTTGGAACTACATTTCCCATGATGCTCATGCACTCTGCAGTGTAGTTGAGTATCATGGGAAATGTAGTTCCAAAACATCTGGGGTGCCAAGGTTCTCCATCACTGTCCTAGTGGCTAAGAAGCCACTGGATTACTTTTACAGGCGGCGGAAGGGTATCCCACCCCCTTCCTGCTGCCACCGCCTTTACCAGGCTCTCCTGTGCAATCATGGAGGTGACTGGCCGCATCCGATTCCTGAGACACATGAGAGGTGCATGGTAGCCAATCAGCTTCTAACTTCAGCTTGTACAAATAAGCTTTGCCAAAAGCTTTGCATCCCTCCGTGCTCGCATGCAAAGTTGAACACATACTTAGGTTGCGCACGCATGTGTCAGTTGTGATTGCACCACACATGTGAGGTATCGCCGTGAGCATTAGAGAGAGAGCAATAATTCTAACACTAGACTTCCTATGTAACTCTAAACTGGTAACCTGTAAAGGCTTATAAATGCGTGTTTTGCACGTACAACTTGTTGGACCAACCGCTTGTTGTTCAACAAAAGTTTTCTAGTCTGCTCATCCAACTTCTGTTGTACGACCGTCGCACGTCAGCTGTTTTTTCATACGACCGTCGCACCGCGTGTGCGAGGCTTTAGAAAGCGTCCAGATTACATTTTCTGCACATTGCGATGTCATCTGCCGCTTTCCAGCATCTGAAAGCACTTTTTGTGGTCTAAATATAGACTTCATGTTTGGCGGCGTGCGTCTGCTATTCTGTGCTTCCCTCAGCACTGGCTTTTCTGTTCCTCATAAAGTCTTGCAGGGTGTGGCACGCGGAGCTATATATGGAATTTGGAAGGGAATGAAGTGAGAAAACGCCTCTTATGGAAACTAATTTGACACTGGAAGCCCAATGTGACATATGAGGAATTCCTGATACATTTTCACATAGTTTGAAACAGATTAGATAAATAGTCAGTAAAAAACCATGAGAAAGATGAGTTTGTGAATATTTTTGAAGTTTCCCTTGGAATATAAACTATTGTGGTGTGTGTTGTTATTTTAATATTTGCCCCTTAGGCCTCATGCACGCTGTGGCTCAAAAAAAAAAAAAGCTGCTTTTACAGGCATTTGGGCTTTTATTTCAGCTTGAAGAAGCTTGTGCTTTATATTGAGCTTCTTCAAGCTCCTTTAACCACTTGCCGACCACCCGCTGTGGATTAACGGCAGCAAAGTGGTTTGATATTGCGAAACATCGTCACGTGACAGCGGGCGTGAGATCGTGGATCGTCGCCAGAGGCACGCTCGTGCACTCACTGTGTTCTGGGGGGAGCCAGGGAGCAGGTAGGGAGGACTTGATGTCCGCCAGCTACCCACGATCGCTCCCCTGCAGTGACAGAACGAGGATCCGTGTATGTAAACACACAGATCTCCGTTTTAACAGGGGGAAGGGATGTGATCGCCGGCTCCCTGTGTATAGGAGCCGCGATCCCTCTCCTCCCCCAGCCATCTCAGCCCCCATACAGTTAGAACACACACAGGGAACACAGTTGACCCCTTAGAGCGCCCCCTGCAGGTTAACACCTTCCCTGCCAGTGACATGTTTACAGTAATCAATGCATTTTCATAGCACTGATCGCTGTATAAATGCCAGTGGTCCCAAAAAAGTGTCAAAATTGTCCGATCTGTCCGCCACAATGTCACAGTCCCACTAAAAATAGCAGATCGCCTCCTTTACTAGTAAAAAATAAATAAAAACACCATAAATTAATCCTCATCATTCGTAAACGCAGCAACTTTTGTGCAAACCAATCAATATACGCCAATTGCGATTTTTGTTTTACCAAAAATATGAGGAAGAATATAAATCGGCCAAAACCGATGAAAAAAATAGTTTTTTTATATTTTTTTTGGATATGTATTATAGCAAATAGTAAGAAATATATTTTTTTTTTTGCAAAATTGTCTCTCTTTTTTGTTTATAGCGGTGATCGGAAATGACACAGAGGTGATCAAATACCACCAAAAGAAAGCTCTCTTTGTGGGAAAAAAAGGGCGCAAATTTTGTTTGGGTACAACGCCGCACGACCGCGCAATTGTCAGTTAAATCGACGTCGTGCCAAATCGCAAAAAGTGCTCTGGTCCTAAAGTGGAAACTCAAAGGGCTCATGCACACTGCAGCTCAAAAAAAAAAGATGCTTTTACAGGCATTTGAGCTTTTATTTCAGCTTGTACTTTTTTGGGCTCTTTTGCACATTTTTATTGAGCTTCTTTGAGCTCCTTTGAGCATAAGCGTTTGTTTTCATAAACCCTCCCCTCAACTAATTTTCCCTATTTTAATTGTGTGTTTTTGAGCTTCTTTTTTGCTTTTTCATGCTTTTTCACACATTTTTTGGGCGTTTAGGCATCTTTTCTGCTCAAATGCTCCTCGCTTTCTTGAAACGCGAGTTAGGTGGGGTTTGTTTTTTGCCTGTAGGAGCACATGCCTGAAAAAGCCAAAGTGTGCATGGACTGATTGGCTGATATGGAGGGGAGTTTCCAGGCAGAAAAAAAGAAAAGCTCAAAAGCCTGTAGGAGCCGCTTCTTTGAGCAGCAGTGTGCATGAGCCCTAAGGATTAGTCATCCACAGTTCTTCATAGTGAAATATACTGACAACATACATAGACTATTAGCAGTACAAGACTGCAACAGTACAGAACAGGGTTGGGGGTCAAATATGATGACAAAGAAGAGGATTCTAAGGTGCAAGAAAGTGCACTTATCCCTCCTATCCAATTATCCTCTTATCCCTGGCCCAAATTTACACCGATCAGCCAAAACATTATGATGACCCTCCATAGCTTATCAGGACATGGACTCCACTCCGAAGGTATGCTGTGGTGTTTGCCACCAAGCCATCAGTAGCAGATCCTTTAAGTCCTGTATATTGCACAGTGGGGCCTCCATGGATCTGACTTGTTTTTCCAGCACATCCCACAGATACTCAATTGGATTGAGGTCTGGAGAATTTGGAGGCCAAGTCAATGCTTCCAAATCATTGTTGTGTTCTTCAGATTATTCTTGAATTCCTCAGACCAGGCCACCTTCTGCCGTTGCTCCATGCTCCAGTTCTGATGCTCCCGTGCACATTGTAGATGCTTTTTTTGGCTGTAGACATGGGTCAGCATGGGCACTCAGACTGGTGCACTAACCATGCCTGTGCAGTCAGTGTTCCAAGACTTTTATGGGACCTTTGCCCGAACATTTGCAATGATTGCAGATGGCTCTGTGGAAGTATATAGGGCACAATGAAGATTTCAAGGGCTGGATATAAATATTGCGCCATGAGTGTAGAGCCAACTGCATTACACCAATTATCTTTTTAGCTGTGTGTAGGGGGACATTCTTCAGATTGACTACCAATGTAAGGAGGCTTTCTTCCAATTGACCACCAATGTAAGAAGCATTCTTCCCACTGACCACCAATGTAAGAAGCATTCTTCTCACTGACCACCAATGTAAGGAGCATTCTTCCAATTGACCACCATTGTAAGAGGCATTCTTCTCACTGACCACCAATGTAAGGAGCATTCTTCCAATTGACCACCAATGTAAGAAGCATTCTTCTCACTGACCACCAATGTAAGGAGCATTCTTCCAATTGACCACCAATGTAAGAAGCATTCTTCTCATTGACCACCAATGTAAGGAACATTCTTTCCACTGACCACCAATGTAAGGGACATTCTTCCCACTGACCACCAATGTAAGGAGCATTCTTCCCACTGACCTCCAATGTAAGGAGCATTCTTCCCACTGACCTCCAATGTAAGGAGCATTCTTCCCACTGACCTCCAATGTAAGGAGCATTTTTCCCACTGATCACCAATGTAAGGAGCATTCTTCGCACTGAACACCAATGTAAGGGACATTCTTCCCACTGACCTCCAATGTAAGGAGCATTTTTCCCACTGATCACCAATGTAAGGGACATTCTTCCCACTGAACACCAATGTAAGGGACATTCTTCCCACTGATCACGAATGTAAGGAGAATTCTTCCCACTGACCTCCAATGTAAGGAGCATTCTTCCCACTGACCTCCAATATAAGGGACATTCTTCTCACTGACCTCCAATGTAAGGAGCATTTTTCCCACTGATCACCAATGTAAGGAACATTCTTCTCACTGAACACCAACGTAAAGGACATTCTTCCCACTGACCTCCAATGTAAAGAACATTCTTCCCATTGACCACCAATGTAAGAAGCATTCGTACCACTGACCGCCAATGTAAGGAGCATTCCTCCCATTGGTAACCAATGTAAGGCGCATTCTGCCCACTGATCACCAATGTAAGGGACATTCTTCCCACTGATCACCAATTTAAGGAGCATTCTTCCCATTGACCACCAATGTAACGAGCATTCTGCCCACTGACCACCAATTTAAGGAGCATTCCTCCCACTGATCACCAATGTAAGGAGCATTCTTCCCACTGACCACCAATGTAAGGAGCATTCTTCCCACTGATCACCAATGTAAGGAGCATTCTTCCCACTGATCACCAATGTAAGGATAATTCTTCCCACTGATCACCAATGTAAGGAGCATTCTTCCCACTGATCACCAATGTAAGGGACATTCTTCCCACTGATCACCAATGTAAGAGGCATTCTTCCCACTGACCACCAATGTAAAGAGCATTCTTCCCACTGATCACCAATGTAAGCAGAATTCTTCCCACTGACCACCAATGTAAGGGTCATTCTTCCCACTGATCACCAATGTAAGGGGCATTCTTCCCATTGACCACCAATGAAAGGAGCATTCTTCCCACTGATCACCAATGTAAAGAGCATTCTTCCCACTGAACTCCAATGTAAGGAGCATTCTTCCCACTGACCTCCAATGTAAGGAGCATTTTTCCCACTGATCGCCAATGTAAGGAGAATTCTTCCCACTGACCTCCAATGTAAGGAGCATTTTTCCCACTGATAACCAATGTAAGGAGCATTCTTCGCACTGAACACCAATGTAAGGGACATTCTTCCCACTGAACACCAATGTAAGGGACATTCTTGCCACTGACCACCAATGTAAGGAACATTCTTCCCACTGATCACCAATGTAAGGAACATTCTTCCCACTGATCACGAATGTAAGGAGAATTCTTCCCACTGACCTCCAATGTAAGGAGCATTTTTCCCACTGATCACCAATGTAAGGAGCATTCTTCGCACTGAACACCAATGTAAGGGACATTCTTCCCACTGACCTCCAATGTAAGGAGCATTTTTCCCACTGATCACCAATGTAAGGGACATTCTTCCCACTGAACACCAATGTAAGGGACATTCTTCCCACTGACCACCAATGTAAGGAACATTCTTCCCACTGATCACCAATGTAAGGAACATTCTTCCCACTGATCACGAATGTAAGGAGAATTCTTCCCACTGACCTCCAATATAAGGAGAAATTTTCCCACTGATCACCAATGTATGGAGCATTCTTCTCACTGACCTCCAATGTAAGGAGCATTTTTCCCACTGACCTCCAATGTAAAGAGCATTCTTCCCATTGACCACCAATGTAAGAAGCATTCGTACCACTGACCACCAACGTAAGGAGCATTCCTCCCATTGGTAACCAATGTAAGGCGCATTCTGCCCACTGATCACCAATGTAAGGGACATTCTTCCCACTGATCACCAATTTAAGGAGCATTCTTCCCATTGACCACCAATGTAACGAGCATTCTTCCCACTGACCACCAATTTAAGGAGCATTCCTCCCACTGTGATCACCAATGTAAGGAGCATTCTTCCCACTGATCACCAATGTAAGGAACATTCTTCCCACTGACCACCAATGTAAGGAACATTCTTCCCACTGATCACCAATGTAAGGAGCATTCTTACCACCGACCACCAATGATTTGGTTTTAGCAGACCTGACAAATTATGTTGCATTGCAGGGGTTCTTCTAGGGTACAAAGGTTGGTACAACAGTCTGCACCAGGCAGCACTAAATGGCGGACTGTATCCGGACCGAGCCACTGTCCCATCCAGACCCACAGATTTAGGAGCCGCCACTGTCATTCTTATGACAGAACAGAGATCGGTAGGCAGGGCAACAATGAGCAGAAAGCGGGAGGCACAACTGAACTAGATGAAGGGCTGGAGCGGGAGCTGTAAGGAGCATTCTTCCCACTGATCACCAATGTAAGGATAATTCTTCCCACTGACCACCAATGTAAGGAGCATTCTTCCCACTGATCACCAATGTAAGGGACATTCTTCCCACTGATCACCAATGTAAGATGCATTCTTCCCACTGATCACCAATGTAAGCAGAATTCTTCCCACTGACCACCAATGTAAGGGTCATTCTTCCCACTGATCACCAATGTAAGGGGCATTCTTCCCATTGCCCACCAATGAAAGGAGCATTTTTCCCACTGATCACCAATGTAAGCATCATTCTTCCCACTGATCACCAATGTAAAGATCATTCTTCCCACTGACCACCAATGTAAGAAGCATTCTTACCACTGACCACCAATGTAAGGATCATTCCTCCCACTGATCACCAATGTAAGGAACATTCTTCCCACTGACCAGCAATGTAAAGATGTAAAGAGCATTCCTCCCACTGATCACCAATGTAAGGGACATTCTTCCTACTGATCACCAATGTAAGGGGCATTCTTCCCATTGACCGCCAATGAAAGGAACATTCTTCCCACTGATCACCAAGGTAAAGAGCATTCTTCCCACTGATCACCAATGTAAGAAGCATTCTTACCACTGACCACCAATGTAAGGAGCATTCCTCCCACTGATAACCAAATGTAAGGAACATTGTTCCCACTGACCACCAATGTAAGGAGCATTCTTCCCACTGACCACCAATTTAAGGAGCATTCCTCCCACTGATCATCAATGTAAGGAGCTTTCTTCCCACTGACCACCAATTTAAGGAGCATTCCTCCCACTGATCACCAATGTAAAGGACATTCTTCCCACCAATCACCAATGTAAGGAGCTTTCTTCCCACTGACCACCAATTTAAGGAGCATTCCTCCCACTGATCACCAATGTAAAGGGCATTCTTCCTACTGATCACCAATGTAAGGAACATTCTTCCAACTGATCACCAAAGTAAGGAACATTCTTCCCACAGACCACCAATGTAAGGAGCATTCTTTCCACTGATCACCAATGTAAGGAACATTCTTCCAATTGATCACCAAAGTAAGGAACATTCTTCCCAAAGATCACCAATGTAAGGAGCATTCTTTCCACTGATCACCAATGTAAGGGACATTCTTTCCACTGATCACCAATGTAAGGAGCATTCTTTCCACTGATCACCAATGTAAGGAGCATTCTTCCCACTGACCACCAATGTAAGGAACATTCTTCCAACTGATCACCAAAGTAAGGAACATTCTTCCCACAGACCACCAATGTAAGGAGCATTCTTTCCACTGATCACCAATGTAAGGAACATTCTTCCAATTGATCACCAAAGTAAGGAACATTCTTCCCAAAGATCACCAATGTAAGGAGCATTCTTTCCACTGATCACCAATGTAAGGGACATTCTTTCCACTGATCACCAATGTAAGGAGCATTCTTTCCACTGATCACCAATGTAAGGAGCATTCTTCCCACTGACCACCAATGTAAGGAACATTCTTCCAACTGATCACCAAAGTAAGGAACATTCTTCCCACAGACCACCAATGTAAGGAGCATTCTTTCCACTGATCACCAATGTAAGGAACATTCTTCCAATTGATCACCAATGTAAGGAGCATTCTTCCCACTGACCACCAATGTAAGGAACATTCTTCTAACTGATCACCAATGTAAGGGGCATTCTCCCCACTGATCACAAATGTAAGGGGCATTCTTCCCACTGACCCTCAATGTAAGGAGCATTCTTCACACTAACCACCAGTGTAAGAAGCATTCTTCCCACTGATCACCAATGTAAGGAACATTCTTCCCACTGATCACCAATGTAAGGAGCATTCTTCCCACTGACCACCAATGTAAGGAACATTCTTCTAACTGATCACCAATGTAAGGGGCATTCTCCCCACTGATCACAAATGTAAGGGGCATTCTTCCCACTGACCACCAGTGTAAGAAGCATTCTTCCCACTGATCACCAATGTAAGGGGCATTCTTCCCACTGACCACCAATGTAAGTAACATTCTTCCCACTGACCATCAATGTAAGCAGCATTCTTCCCACTGATCACCACTGTAAGAAGCATTCTTACCACTGACCACCAATGATTTGGTTTTAGCAGACCTGACAAATTATGTTGGATTGCAGTGGTTCTTCTAGGGTACAAAGGTTGGTACAACAGTCTGCACCAGGCATCAAATAAATGACGGACTGCAGTCTGAAGCCGAAGGTTGTTTCATTGGCTCCGGTCCTCGATTTCTTCCAGCTGTAATTGCAGCAGTATGGAGGTGTCCACGTGGGTTTTCTGTGTCTCCTCTAGGGCAGTAATGTGGCATTCCATGGTGGACAGGGAGCCCTCTCCCACGGTGATTCTCTCAGATAGGGCCTTAATGTCCTTAAAGCGACAGGCGCTGAAGACTTAGCAGCCACAGAAATCTTCAGACACATTGCAGGCAACTCCCTACCGACAGACCTAGAATACAATCGGATACACAGAACGCTGGCACCCCGACCCACCAATCCTGCACAGCCCAGGGACGTCATATGTAAACTCCATCACTACACTCACAAAGAGGCCATCTTCCGCAGAGCATGGGAAACAGGAGATCAGGATTTTGATGGGGCACAAGTGAAAGTACTGCCAGATATATCCAGGGCCACATTCTAGCACAGGGCCCTACTCCGATCGCTTCTGGAACTGGTGAGAGATTAAGGGCATAATGTATCGATGGCGCTACCCATTGGCGGTCACCTTTAGGAAACCTCAAGGATCTTATACCCTCCGAGTACCGACAAAGCTCCCAGACCTCTTCACCTTCATGGGCACGGACCCGATCACGGTACCGAATTGGCTAACCCTCCTTCCACGTCCAGCAAACTGTCAAGGCACTGCCTCAACTTGGGATGGACCCCAGCCCAGGCCCCAGAGACCCCACAGGCGTTCACGGGGGCCCTCTACTTAGCATTCCCGTGAAGCTTGACATCGGGAGCCCCAGGTATGTGCTGGACTATGACTACTGACTGATGATTTTGGTTTTAAAAGGACGCATTATATAGCGGCAAAGCACTGTGAGGGGGTAGGGTGACCAATGCTTTCCCGAGACTCCACTGCCACAGAGACGCTGGGGGTGTATATACACCCTACCGATGTAATGGAAGCCCACACCCTAGGTGCTCTCGTATAAACTTTGATCGCACCTACCAAAGACAGTCAAGAGGCATTATACCCCATGGGATTCCCTTCATCCGCCCTGGCCACTTGTGCGGAGGGGGGCGACATAGGACTCCATACAGAGACATATCTTTTCTCTAAGAAGCAGCCCGAATTGGAGTCATATATACTCAGGAGGCAGCCATTCAGTCACACACACTGCACCCCTGCTTTCTCCTTCCGCACCATTTGCATTGCGGTCATGACTACCGGGGGGGAAGCGATGCACTGGCTTCGTTGACGGGGACTCGGAACAAGGGTACACCATAAGCCTCCTCACACTTGGGCTGTCTGCCACGCCTTGACTAACCAATGACCCCATATAATCCGGAACTATGGTACAGGTCCACTTGGCGCTCTGCTCTAAAGCGATGCATATGCTGCCTTACAGGGGACACTGTGGAACACTGAACTCAGGCCTGGCATGTGTAGCTTGATCTGATTTAATATCCACAGGACACCATTTCTGGACCTTTCACACACCCTGCCAACTTAATGGGAGCTGTGGGGGAACTGCTACATTCCAGAAGGTGTCGGGCAGTCCATGAAACCTTTACTTGAGTTCAGATGACCACATGTAGCATATGGTTCATATCATGAAACTTTGAATGCTGCCCTGTTTGGAATTGGGGCCCAGTTGTTAACTGTTCCTTTGCCTCCCAATGCCTTCTACTCCTTGAAATATTGCCTAGAGGATATCAGGGTGGATCTGGGCGCTGCTGAAAAAGTGCTAGTGCATGATGTGTGCAAAACCAATATTATTTGGAATAAAAAATTGTATATAAAGTGCTTATGCAATCCATTAGTGTGCTAAATCAATATTATTCAAATGAATGCAGTGTATAGTGTGCAATATTAGTGCAAATAATAAATAGTGAAATCAACCTTAAAACAGTTTTCACAAATAAGTAAACATGAATGAGCTATGAATGAGATATATACCCATAAACGCTGTGAGTGTATCCGTACCAAACAATGAGTGCTTGTGCCAACAATATCAAAACCTAATTCCTCACAAGCAATTCTCTGGCTGATCTGAGTTTAAATACGATCAGCTGGTAACCGTCCATAGAAGCGTTTATAGTCCTATATCCCCATCGGAACTGCAGACACCGGGTCCTGTTCCTTAATGGACCGAAGGTCCCACACTCGGCAGGTGTATCCAAGACCCAGTCCATCAGTTAAATTTATAAGGAAATACAAAAACAACAGAAGCTCCGGATTAGTGTTAAATATGTGAGCAGAATCGTGCTGCAATATCTACTCACTCTTTAAGCTGGTGAAGTCAGACTTTGCCCGTGGCTGGGGCTCCTTGCTTGTTACAGCCCAGGGATCATGGGTGCGTGATGATGCAATGGCTCCGACTAACGTGTTTCGTCATCGGACTCCTTACCCATTCACTGCCTGTTATATTCAAGAGACAGCTACAAGTTTAACCACCCGAGTAGCACCCCCCCCCCCTTAGGGGTGTACTGATGGGATGCACTGTGGATCCTCGGCTGGGGAATGGGGCGTGATCCTCCATTTTGGGGGATGCGTCTGCCCCCAGCCGATGGCGCAGAGACGCTTTCTTATATGGTTCTTTGATATGTTTATGCTTTTCTCTTTGTCAGATGTTTATTGAAGTTGTATTTATATCTTGCAAACGTGACACACAACGGGGATGATGGGGAGGGCTGGACTCGTCTTTGTGCGTGCCACCTCCACCTACCTCCCCACTTAGGTCTACACATGCCCCCACTAGTGGCACGAGTATTTGAGCAAGTTGGACACTTGCTACCTTAGTTGGTGCATACTGCCGTAGTCCGACTATTTCGGCAGCTCGGACAGTATCCCACCCTTTCTTATATTCTACATCACTACCTGGTCTCCTCCACCAACCCTTCCTACCTCCTCTTCAATCTTTTCCTTCCCTCTAACCCTTTATTTTTCCTCCTTTTCCATTGTGCGGAGAGACGATGGACAGCCTTAAAGTGTTGTCACTAAATGTACGAGGCCTTAATACCCCCGAAAAAAGACGTATCCTACTCTCTGACCTTAAACAGGTCCACATAGATGTGGTTTTTATCCAGGAAGCACATTTTAGGGAAGATAAACTCCCCATCCTACGGAATAGATTTTACCCCCTGGCCTATTACTCTACCAACCTGAAGGCTAAATCTAAAAGGGTGACCATATTGCTGTCCTGCAAAACCCCATGGTCATGCACAGCTGTGTGCAAAGATCCTCAGGGACACTACTTATTTATAAAAGGGAAGATAGGAGAGAATAAGGTGACCTTCGCGACGATCTATGCGCCAACACCCACCAAGATGTTTTCCTTAAGCGCACACTAGAGTTGCTCTCTGACTTCCAGGAAGGCCAATTATTGTGCGGAGGAGACTTTAATGCCCCTCTGATCCCCTCAACAGATACCTCATCAGGATCCTCCTCGGTACCCCCCGAGTCAGAAAAGAAATAGCACAATCCCTCCACAGAGCCCAATTGATTGATGTATAGAGATTGCAGCACCCGGGAGAACGAGACTACTCGTTTTACTCCCCCCCACATAAACTCTACCCCAGAATCAATTTTTTCCTGATCCCCCATGGCCAGCTACACTCAGTACGGGAAACACATATTGGAAATATTACATGGTCCGACCACGCCGCGATTACCCTGACCTACGTACTCTCCGACACAAATTTCTCTAGACCCCGATTTTGGCATCTAAATGATAGCCTCCTACAGACTCCAGAAGTTCTGGCAGACGTCAATCAGGAATTACACCACTATTTTCAAACTAACGACTGTGACGGGTGTGATCCTAGGACCCTATGGGAGGCACATAAAGTAGTAATCAGGGTGGTACTTATTAAGCACGGAGCCCGTATTAAAAAAGAACGTTATAAACTATTGGCCTCCCTGCTCAATTGTACACAGTAGAAGCGAAACACAAACACGTTTCCACACCCGCCTTAGACGCTGAAATTCTACTGCTACGCAACCAAATTTCAGATCTTCTACACTATAGAGCTAAAGTCACACTCCAGTCCTGCCAAAAAATAGGATACATATCCAGCGACAAATGCAGCAAACTATTAGCAAACCTGGTCAGGGACCACAAATTATCCACATACATCCCTCACATCCCCACCCCGGACGGTGATAATGTTATGCTCCCCAAGCAAGTCTCTCAGACGGTCGGCGACTTTTATTCAAAACTTTACAATTCACCAGACCGTGCCCCCTCCCAAACCGACATCAACAATTATATCAAGACATCCCTTCGAGGAAGCTTGCACTGACCTGAACTCACCTATTATGTTAGAAGAACTCCAGAGAGCTGTGGCATCAACTAAACGGGGGAAAACCACTGGCCCAGACGGCTTTACCCTATCTTACTATCACACACTCCTACCAACCCTAGGCCCCCGGATGGTCAAATTATATAATGAAATAAAGGCCGACAAACCCTTCCTCCAAGACTCACTGAGAGCACGTCTCCGTCACACCTAAAGAAGGTAAAGACCCCACACAATGCGGCAGCTATAGACCTATCTCTCTCCTGAACATAGATTTGAAACTGTTCACTAAAATTATTGCGACTAGACTAGCACAACACCTGCAGTCCCTATTTCACTTAGAACAAGTAGGTTTCATCCCAACCAGGGAAGCATGTGACAACACGACCAAAGTCCTTAACCTCGTATCTGTAGCCCCGAAGACCCGCACGCCCTGTGTCTTTCTCAGTACTGACGCAGAAAGGGTGTTTGATAGGGTGAACTTGAAATGTATGTTCTCCGTGCTACGCCACATAGGACTGGGGGACACCATGGTTGACTGGATAGCGGGCATTTACTCTCACCCCACCGCCTAGGTTAAGGCCAACAGCGTCTTATTTGATCCATTTCCAATTACCAACGGGACGCGTCAGTGATGCCCACTCTCCCCCCTCCTTTTCGCCCTCTCACTAGAGCCATTCCTCTGTAAAATCAGAATGAATGCCGATATCCAGGGTCTGAGCATAAGTAAGACTCCCCACAAGATCTCCTCCTATGCAGACAATTTATTATTTACACTCACTAACCCGATTATTTCACTCCCCAATCTCAAGAATTTGATATCTACAGTGGGCTAGCAAATTTCAAAATTAATTTTAACAAATCAGAGGCGATGGGGGTGGCACTTCCCAGCACCCTCCTGCAGTCAATCTGAATTTCCCACCCCTGGCGGCTAAAACATGTACCTTATTAGACCAATGGTACAAGGGACCACACTCATGGTTTGGGAGATTCAATCTTTCAAAAATGTGCATCCTACCCAAATTCCTTTTTCTGTTCCAAGCCTTCCTGATCAAAATCCCCCCAAGCAAATACAGGCCTTATTCACCCATTTTATTTGGGCCCATAAGAAACCCAGTCTCCCTTGATCACCCCTATCCCTACCTAAACAATTCGGAGGTCTCGCATTACCAAATATCAGAAAATACTACCAGGCAGCACACTTAGGCCAGATCATTGATTGGAGCCGTCTATCAGACCACAAATTATGGGTACAGATAGAGCAGACACAAACGCACATACCCCTGAAAAAAGCACTCTGGTGCTACGACTCTATGGGGTTGATTTACTAAAGCTGGAGAGTGCAAAAACTGGTGCAACTTTGCATGCTAGCCAATCAGCTTCTAACCTCAGCTTGTTCAATCAAGCTTTGACAATAAAACCTTGAAGCTGTGTGGAGTTGAACCAAATTTTGCACTTTCAAGCTTTAGTAAATCAACCCCTCTATCTCCAGATCTAAAAACCCACCCATCAATAGGTACTACCCTCCGATTATGCTCGCAAGTGACCAGCCAGACATCACTTATGTGGTTAGACTCTCCACTATACCCTATCCTTGGTAACCCACTGTTCTCCCCTGGCCTCCTCACACAAGATTACCAACACCTTCAAGTGGTGGGCCTTGACAGGGCCGCAGATTTTTTGCGGAACGGTCACTGGCCCTCTATGGCCACATTGATGAAAGCAGAGGGCCCATACCACCTGCTGTTCTGGCCTGCACTTCACCTACACCATTTTCTACAATTTCTGCATAACCCAACGAGGTTCAACCGACCCTCGATGATGTTTGAAGAATACTGCTCAGACACAGATGACCTCCTACGAGTCCTTTCCAAGTCCTATGCTCTACTAAACACACCACTGGAGCAACCACTTTTACCATGTTTGACCAAATGGAAATCGGATCTTAACTGTATGTTCACGACGACCTAAGTTCAGCATATACTTAATTTCGTTCTCAAATTGTCAATATGCACTAAAATCCAGGAGGCAAACTTCAAATTACTTACAAGGTGTTATTACACACCGACCAGACTACATGCATGCTTTCCCACAACCACAGATCGTTGTTGGCAATGCCGGGAACACAGAGGCACATTGCTACATATGTTTTGGTCATGCCCTCACTTAATAACCTATTGGTCGACAACGCAACGTCGTGCAAAAATTTACGGAATATCAGATCCCACACGACCCTGTCTTCTTCCTCCTCCACGTCTCCCATATATCTCCCAAAATTTATAGAAAATCCATATTGCGACACTTGCATAATGCGACCAAATCTTGTATTTCCCTCTACTGGAAAAAACGAGATCCACCATCCATAAACTGTTGGTTTCATAAAGTAGAGAAGATCAATAAGATGGAGGATTTAGTTCTTACATTTCAACACAGACGGGAACTATATAATAAAACATGGGGATCATGGAAAATGTTCTTTCTATCCGAAAAAGGAAAAACCCTACTCAGTATTACACCTTCTTGAAACCTGATGCATCCATCGAACCTGGTGCCCTGCCCGCCGGAGCATTGGACGCCATCGTCGCTCCACACACTCTTTCACTCTTTCCCACTTTATTCTACTTTGACTTCCTCACTCTGCCCCCTATCCCTTCCTCACTTTCCTTATTTTCTATACCTTTACTCTTGGTTCTCCCATCTCTCTGTCTGTTTGCCTGTACCACTCCCCTTCTCAGATCCCTTCTTTCTTTTCCTCTTAAAAAAAAAAAAAAAAAAAAAGACCTGGTGGGGGTCACCCGGTTGCTCGTATTTGCTATACCAACGGTAACCAGACGAGCCCTGGGATATATATGCAAGACCACCAAATGAAATTACCACAGGATGTTTAACACAGTAATGCCGTAAGCCATAGAAGATTGTATAAGATATATGCTGTATATTGACTGTTTGTTCATTTTTCGATTTTACTCTGTTACCTTTTCATTATAATACTGTATTGCATCGTTTTTTGCCCTCACGGGGTGTTAATAAAAAAATATATTTTCAAAAAAAAGTTAAATTGTAAAAAAAAAAAAAAAATAAAAACACTGACACCGCCCCCAAAAAGAAAGCATTGTAAATATAATAAAAAAATAGTAAAAAATAAAATAAAAAAATAAATACATTAAACAACGATTTACCCAGTTCACGCCTCATCAGTGCCCATCAGTGCCACCTATCAGTTCCCACATGACATTACACAAAGTATCGGTTATTGGTATTGGCGAGTACTTGATAAAAAGTATCGGTACTTGTACTCCGTCTTAAAAAAGTGGTATTGGTGCAACCCTAGTTTCAATGTCCCTCAGATGAACTAAGGAACCATCCTCAGATAGGACAATTAAATATCTTGAAAAGTACAGTGAGCTAAATGTTTATTGTTCAATGAAATGTTTGGATTTCTATCATTGAGAACCCGTATTTACAAATGTTTTACAAGCCATGTAAGTACATTTAACCACTTCCGGACCGCCGTACGTCGTTTGACGGCGGTACTTTGAAGTGGAATACCGTTGTTATGGTAGCAGATAGCTACCATAACCCCGGTATCTTTATTTACAGCCGGCGATTCTGTACAAGATAAAAGTGGTCTTAGCGGCGGATTCGCCGCGAGATCACTTTTATCAGCGGTGGGAGGGGTGCCCCCCCCCTCCCGCCGCTTTCCGGTCATCTCCGCCGCTTACCGGACCCGCCGGCAGCAGCGGAGATGATCCGATGCTCTCCCCCCAGTGTCCGTGAGCCGACTGAGCGGCTGAAGCCGCTCACCCGGCTCCATAACATGGCTGGGCGGAAGCTACGTCACAAGTAGCTTCCGCCCAATGCTCTTAAAGGGGACATTTTTTTTTTCCCCTGCCATTTTTTTCAAAAATTTTTTTTTTTTTAATGCATTTTAGTGTAAAAATGAGATCTGAGGTCTTTTTGACCCCAGATCTCATATTTTGGAGGTCCTGGCATGCTTTTTTCTATTACAAGGAATGTTTGCATTTCTTGTAATAGGAAAAAAAGTGATCAAAATTTTTTTTTTTTTAAAAAAAGTTGTAAAAATAAAAATTAAAAAGTAAAATACATAATTAAAAAAAAAAAATTTTTTTAAAGCGCACCGTCCTTGCGAGCTCGTGCGCAGAAGCGAACACATACATAAGTCCCGCCCACATATGAAAACGGTGTGCAAACCACACATGTGAGGTATCGCCGCGATCGTTAGAGCGAGAGCAATAATTCTAGCCCAAGACCTCCTATGTAACGCAAAAATGCTAACCTGTAGAATTTTTTAAACGTCGCCAATAGAGATTTTTATGTTGCAAAGTTTGTCGCCATTCCGCGAGCGGACGCAATTTTGAAGCATGACAGCGTAACATTATCTTTCACAATATGAAAAAAAATTGACCTAACTTTACTGTTGTCTTATTTTTTAACTAAAAAAACTGAATTTTTTCAAAAAAAATCGCGCTTTTAAGACCGATGCGCAAATACGGTGGGACATAAAGTTTTGCAATGGCCGCCATTTTATTCTCTAGGGTCTTAGAAAAAAAAAATATAATGTTAGGGGTTCTAAGTAATTTTATAGCAAAAAAAACTGTTTGTACCTGTGTGTTCTAGGCGGTCATGCACGCGTTCTTGAGATTCGGGGAAGTATGGCTTCCATTTCCCACAAGACATTTGTCAAACAAGCACATTATAGGTAAGTTTTATTTATTTACAATGTATTTCCTTTTGAGTTTCTTTATTGTCCTGTTGGATGTAATTACATGCTTGACCACACAGAATAAGGTTCCAGACAGTTCTAAATAACCACACCTCAGTGCAAGTTTTATTGTGCTTTCTGAAAGAAAAGGTATTTTTCAGATGAGTTGTACTAAAGTCAGATCCATCAGAAATAAATCCCAGGGGCCAGTAAAGGAAGGATGATGGCCCTGGAACTTACTTTTTTAAAAAGAAGTCAGCAATGGCAGTCTCCATTTATATTTCATTAAAGGATATATAAAGCTTAGTTTATTTATTTTTTAAATAACAAACATGTCATACTTACCTCTTCTGTTGTTTTGCACAGAGTGGCCCCAATCCTCCTCTTCTGGGGTCCCTCTGCGGCACTCCTGGCTCCTCCCCACATCGAATGTCCTGACAGAGAGCGGCTCTCCCTCGGGGCTCTCCATCCATGCCACCTATCAGTGCCCATCAGTGCCACCTATAAGTGGCCATCAGTGCTGCTTATCAGTGCCGTCTATCAGTGCCCATCAGTGCTGCATATATGTGCCTCATCATCAGTGCCACCTTATCAGTGCGACCTCATCAGTGCCAATCTGTACTGCCTCATCAGTGCCCGTCAGTATAGCCTATTCAGTGCCCATCAGTGTATCCTCATCAGTGCCTGTCAGTGTAGCCTCATCAGTGCCCGTCCGTGTAGCCTCATCAGTGCCCATCAGTGTAGCCTCATTGTGTCCATCAGTGTAAACTCATCAGTGCCCATCAGTGCAGCCTCATCTGTGTCCATCAGTGTAGCCTCATCAGTGCCCATTAGTGTAGCCTCATCAGTGCCCATCAGTGTAGCCTCATCAGTGTAGCCTCGTCAGTGCCCATCAGTGTAGCCTCATCAGTGCCCATCAGTGTAGCCTCATCAGTGCCAATCAGTGTAGCCTCATCAGTGCCCATCAGTGTAGCCTCATCAGTGTCCATCTTGTGTAGCCTCATCAGTGCCCGTCAGTGTAGCCTTATCATTGCCCGTCAGTGTAGCCTCATCAGTGCCCATCAGTGCAGCCTCATCAGTGCCCGTCAGTGTAGCCTCATCAGTGTCCATCAGTGTAGCCTCATCAGTGTAGCCTCAGTGCCCATCAGTGTAGCCACATCAGTAACTGTCAGTAATGGAGAAAATGTACTTATATACAAAATTTTGTGACAGAAACACAGAAAAACTTTTTTTTTTCAAACTTTTCGGTCTTCTTTTATTTGTAGAGCAAAAAATAAAAACCCCAGAGGTGATCAAATGCCACCAAAAGAAAGCTCTATTTATGGGAACAAAATGATAAAAACTTTGTTTGGGTACAGCGTTGCACAACCGCACAATTGTCATTCAAAATGCAACAGCGCTGAAAGCTGAAAATTGGTCTGGGCGGGAAGAGTGGTAAGTGCCCGGTATTGAAGGGGTTAAAAATCTCCAACGGCGACGCTTTAAAATGTTTTACAGGTTAGCAGTTAGAATTACAGAGGAGGTCTAGTGCTAGAATTATCGCTCTCGCTCTAACATTTGCGGTGATACCTCACATGTGTGGTTTGAACATCGTTTACATATACAGACTTACTTACACTTTTGCGTGCGAGCGGGCGGGGATGGGAACGATTTTTTTTTATTGTTTATTTTATTTACATTTTTTTAGTTTTACACATTATCTTTATAAGATATTTTTTTATTGGATGACTTTTATCCCTATTATAAGTAATGTAAACATCCCATGTAATAGGAATAGCGACAGGTCCTCTTTATGGAGAGATGTGGGGGGTCTATAACAATGTTTCTCACCTACAGTCCTCAAGACGCCCCAACAGGTCATGTTTTCAGGCTCTCCACTATTTTGCAAGGGGGGTTTGATTAGCTAGTAATTAGCACAGCCGTTTCATCTGAGGGAAATCCTGAAAACATGACCTGTTGGGGCGCCTTGCGAAACATTGCTCTCTATAAGACCCCACATCTCTCCTCCAGGCTGGAAATCCTGAGATAAAAAAAAAGAAAAATTAAGGATCTCAGGCTTTCCAGCCGAGTCCTCGGCATTGTTTACTGCTGCCAGCCTGGATGTGACATCATAACGTCGCACCCAGGCCTCCAAGAGTCATAGAGACTGCCGGGGACCATCTGGCCCTCGGTTTTTTCTATGACTAACTTCCGGCGCCAGCGGGTTCCTTCTCTGGCTCACCGATTGCACGGGCGAGCCGTTAGAAGCACTGGAGGGCGGCGGGACGAGGGGTGTCCTCTCCCACTACCTGTAAGAACAATCAATAAGCTGAACAGTCACTATGATAGTTTTTATGGTGAAGGGAATCGCCGGCTGCACCCATCATCCAGAGATCACCACTGACAGCCGAGGACGTCATATGACATTCTGCGGTACGGAAGCGGTTACCTTTTGAGGGTCAGTTCACATCACATGCAGTCCAGTGTGTTTTTTTTTCTGCATCAAAAACGCATGGAAAGTAGGTTATATGGTTTCCAATGGCATCGTTCACACCAGTGAGTTTCAGGGCTTTTCCGTTCCAGAAAATAAAGTAGAAAGGGGGGGGGGGGGGTTGGGACTTTAGATGAGGAATGTGAACCAAAGCCAGCAGTATGTAGTAAAATGAGTTTATCCCTTAACATAGGATATAGATAGCATATCAAGTCACACATTGAACATATGGTATTGCACATAAGAAATAACATGTTGACAAAAACATGTAGGCATGTAAATGTCATAGCATTTGAGATGGCATAAAGGTAAGGGAAGGTCCACCTAACCCCACACCAATGTCCAATGTTGTACTTGCCACTTTTCCATAAAGGCACAAAAACATTGCTGCCAGAGCATGGCTGGACTGTTTGCTGCCCTTAGTGCCCTGGCCCTTTTTTAATTGTGTTGAAAAGGCTATAATAATTCCTGGTTCACACTAGGATGTGGTGCAGAAAACCTGCAACGCATCTCCCCAACAGCCAATCACTCCACCCTCTAACAACCAGACCTGTGATCAGTGGGGAGGAGACGTACAGTCCATGCTGAAAGTCTGGAACCTGTCCTCCTTGTTGGTGTCACAATGACATGTGTGGGGACACTGACAGCACCTGTTATGGTGATCAGGAAGGACCATTGTGAGTGTTCAGCAGACAATGTACAGGGATAGGAGATGAGACAGTACATGGATGGTCTCTGACCATCTCCTCTGGTACAAGTGAAGTCTCTAACCATCTCCTCCAGTATGTCTGCAGTCTCTGCCCATCTCCTGTAGTACGCCTGCAGTCTCTGACCATCTCTTGTATGCCTGCAGTCTCTGACCATCTCCTGTAGTATGTCTGCAGTCTCTGACCATCTCCTGTAGTACACCTACAGTCTCTGACCTTCTCCTGTACTATGTCTACAGTCTCTGACCATCTCCTGTACTATGGCTGCAATCTCTGACCATCTCCTGTAGTACATCTGCGGTTTCTGACCATCTCCTGTACTATGTCTGCAGTCTCTGACCATCTCCTGTAGTACGCCTGCAGTCTCTGACCATCTCTTGTACGCTTGCAGTCTCTGACCATCTCACGTAGTATGACTGGCAGTAAATGATATGCACAACCCTTTGGTGTGTCAGGGGCTGTAGTTGAGGCACTGAAAACCTCATTGGTTGGCCATCACTGGCATGCAGTTTCAAACCAAGCTATACATCCACACAACAAATGGAGTGTATGAGAGTCAGAACAAGCTGTTCTGGTTTAAAGTAGACCTTTCACCATGAAGGCCTCTTTTACACACACACTGCAGTCCCTACTTTCATAGGTGTTTGTGCTCTGCTCATTGCTAATAACACGTTCTAGGAGTTCTCTGTCTATTGGTGAGTCCCCCACCTCCTCAGTCCATGGTGTGCAGACAGTGAGATGATGTGCTGTAACCTCCAGCAACCAATCAGTGAGTGGTAATGATGTGCTTTAACCTCCAGCAACCAATCAGTGAGCAGTCATGATGTGAATGGCGGGGGGGGGGGGGGGG
>BLSH010036269.1:245796-260528 GCA_018402905.1 Glandirana rugosa
ACCCACACAGCGCTGCTTGGTTCCCCCCCGCGACCCCCCCCCCCGCTACGCCACTTGGTACCTGCTGCTGAACCCCCCCAGGACAAAAAATTATCTACGGCCCTGCACCACTGCACCACCAACGCAAGGTCTTGTAGTGTGGGAGGAAACCGGAGTACCCAGAGGAAACCCACGCAAGTACAGGGAGAACATGCAAACTCCATGCAGATAGTGTCCTGGTCAGGATTTGAACCAAGGACTCCAGTGCTGCAAGGCTAACCACTAAGCCGCTGTGCCGCCCATATATGGCCTCTGTTCTCTAAGGCCCGCCCCTGCTAAATGGGGTACATCAGTTATATCCACTCAAAGACCTCCAGAAGACATCCAAACTTATCCTAAACTACAATATATATATAACACTCCAAATCACACCCAAAGAATAATGCACATCTCCACAACATATAAAGACTTATCCTAATCTACAATATATATAACTCCTTTACATTAATAACGCACACCCAAATAACAATAAAGAGGGGTACAGTGGTCCCCAAATTAGCAACACAATGGTGCTAAATATTCCATTCACCCTTAGGCCTCATTCACATGAGGGGTATGAATTCGTACCTCTCGGGAGGGCCGTGTGTACCGGAACGGGGATGCACAGGTGTTTTCCCAGCATCCCGTGTAGGCAGTCCCATTGCTGTCAACTGGGCTGCAGTGGCTGCACAGACACAGCCGCTGTTCTCAATGTGACATCCATGTGGGTACTGGTGCACGGCCCTGAACGCACCCAGGGTGCATTCGTGCAACTGCACCCGCATGGATATCCTTCTTGGGGTAAACGCAGCCCCCACACAGGGTACAGATTCATACTAGGACTTCACTGGTGGGAAGAGTTGTCATTTCTCCAGCATGATAGTCCATTATCATTGTCTATGATTGTCTGTGGAGCTGCTACCAGCTCCACCTACCATGCCCAGGTCTGCTGGCCGGCCTCTGCTGTTTTTATGGGCATCTGAATGGTGACCCCTTGAATGGGGCACCAGTGCTACTTCTTTGATGCTCATCTGAAAGGTATTTCCACTTTTGCAGCCATATTGGGATAACACCTATATCTCTTACATGCTCTCATTCACAGAGCAAAACTTTAAAAAAATTGTAAAGTTTGCTTTTCACCTTTAAACAGGGAATGACGTGTAAAAAATGACAAAAAAAACCACGGTCCCCACAAATTTGATACCAGAACCCCAGCCGAGCAGGCAGGCCAGGAAAGGGGGGATGAGCGTGCACCTCCTGCACTCCTGAGCTATACTAGGCCACATGCCCTCGACATGGGGAATGGACCTTGCAAAGGGGAACCCCCCTTCCTCCTAACAAGACACCTCCCTATGTCGAGGGCATGTGGCCTGGTATGAGCATGCTCACCCCCCTCCCCCATTTTCTGGCCTGCCAGGATGCATGCTTAGGAAGGGGTCTGGATTTTGGGTGGCCGTGTTTTTGTTTTGTTTTTTTTTTTTCATTTTTTCCATGGGCTTCCTCCTTTAATGGTGAGCAGCAATTTTTACAATTTTCTTAAAGCTATTCTATGTGAATGGGAACACGTAACAAATATAAAGTAGATGTAAAAATGTGGCTGAACAATTGGAAATACCTTTTAGGTGAACTCAGTAGATAAAGCGTTGGTGCAGAGACCTGTCTTGGTACAGCCCAGGCCCCTGGGTGGGCTGATTACCACTTCCTCCAGATAGCTGAGATGGCAGATGCCAATAGGTTATGGATGGTTTTTCGAGCCGGACCTGGTCCCTGGGGAGGGCTTATGGAAAGACCTTGGAGTCTCAGTGTAGGAACCATTATTGGTACAGCCATACCTGGCTCGCTTCCACGGCGTCCTGGTCGTAGCCCGTGCGTGGTCCGCGAGGTGCAGAGTGTATAGCTGGGCGAAGTCAGGCACTGCGGCTCGATGTAATTGATTCCGCACACCTGTGTGCGAGGTGGGGGCGGCCGGACTGGTGGCGGGTGGGCTGTGATGACGCGTGCACTGACGCATTTCGTTCGGCCAATCCGAACTTTTTCAAAGCTTTGAAAAAGTTCGGCTTGGCCGAACGAAACGCATCAGCGCACGCCGTGGAAGCGAGCGGTCGGAGCAGCCCGACCGTCCGGCACATAGCGAAGTCAGCACCTCTGTTTGAACCCGTGGCCTGTCGTTGCTAACATGGACGCCACCTACACATTTGTCTTGAGCCGTTTCCTTCAAATTAACTGTGCGGCATGACCCTTCGGGACTTATTGCTCCAGTGATACTAACATACAAGGCCGGCGGATCCGGTGAAGATTGGTGAGATCCATCCATATATTATAATACGGTTGTTCCTGCATTGTGTAACGGCTCAGGTGGTGGTGTTACATTCGTGCTCACAGGCAGTTGATTACAATTTGGGTGATTAGCCCAATATTACATTCTAATGTCAGTTTTTTTTACCATACCCTGTGAGTGTTCTGTCCATGGGACTGCTCAATATCTGGGACTGTCTAGGTGATCTTATCCATGCACCTGCTCAATCTCAATACTGCTAAAAGTTTTTCCACACCCTGTGATATCACTGTCGCATTGACTTTAGTCATTATTGGTTTGATCATACGGATTATAGCCGCTTGAGCTGAACCCTTAATATTCCTACACGACTATCTTCTTGTCGATGCATGTTTGAGGTGGTACAGGTGTGCATGAGGCCGGCTTGTATGTGGGGGGTTTTTGTTTTAATTATGGACAATGTTGTCTTTTTTACAATAATACTATCTGTGGCGGTGCACTTTTTTGGTTGTGGATTTGTCTATACCGGTTACCAATAAATTTTGTTATTTTTGGCTTCAGTGACTCAGTATGAGTTCTTTGGTGTCTTCACCTTCTTTTTTTTTGCTATGAATCTTTGACTCTGGGGTCTGCATCTTACATTAGATGATCGGCCTGTATGCACCTTTTTTATTGTATTTTTGGTACATCACTATATACATCACCTCTACGGGGGATCCTCTTAATTTCATTGTTTTGTACCACCAGTGCAGGAACCTGTGTTGGTACAGCTATACCGGGTCGCTGGGAGGGTTCCTCAAACTTTTTGTTGAGTCTTCTAAAAACAGCCAATTGTCTTGTTTGTCCAACTACATTGATAGTTCGTGATTCAGAAGTTGCTGAAAGGGAAATAGAGGGCTGATGGGAAGACCCCCCGGTTACTGGAGTGTCAGCCACCACCAGTGTAGGAACCTGTGTTGGTACAGCTATACCTATTCCCTGCGAGGGTTCCTAAGACTTTTTTTGAGTCCATTTCCAGGAACAACCAATTCTCTGGTATGTCCAACTACATTGATAGTTGGTGATTCAGAAGCTGCAAAAAGGGAAATTGAGGGCTAATTGGAAGACCCTCCGGTTACTGGAGTGGCAGCCGCCACCAGTGTAGGAACCTGTGTTGGTAAAGCCGTACCTGGTCCCTGGGAGGGTTCCTCAAACTTTTTGTTGAGTCTTCTAGGAACAGCCAATTGTCTTGTTATTTTCTTTCCCAACAAAGCTGCACCCTGCTCATTTAAGTGCAATCTGTCCTTGCTGTAGAGTAAGTAACCAATTGAAAAATCAGTCCAGGTCTCCATGAAGCCAAACCCCTGCTTCCTGCACCAGTTCTTCAACCACTTGCTAAGCTCCTGCTGCCTCCTTGTTGTGGCTCGAGGTACAGGCAGTATTTCTGAAAATACTACCTTGGTTGTCCTTTTCTTCAATATAGCCCCTAAGTCCCTGAAATCATTCAGTAGGGCATTCCATTTTCTTCTGTTATCATTGGTGCCAATATGTACTATGACAGCTGGGTCCTCCCCAGCCCCATCCAACAATCTGTCCATTTGATCTGCAATGTCCGGAACCCGTGCACCCGGGAAACAATATACTGTTCTTTGATTGCGCTCATTCTGACAGATTGCCCTCTCTGTCCCTATAATAACTGAACCCCCTACCACCAGGATCTGCTTATCATTTTCTGTAAACTTGCCCTCATCTCCATGGGATGAGATATTCCTATGGCTGTCCTGGTATTTTGATGGATTCTCAACACATGCTAGTGGAGTCGCCATGTGAACGTCACATGCTGGTGGAGTGTCAGAAGCTCCAAAAAGGAAAATGGAGGGCTGATGGGAAGACCCTCTAGTTACTGGAGTGGCAGCTGCCACCAGTGTAGGGACCTGTGTTGGTACAGCCGTACCTGATCCCTGGGAGGGTTCCTCAGACTTTTTGTTGAGTCTTCTAGGAACAGCTAATTGCCTGGGCTGATGGGAAAACCCTCCGGTTACTGGCATGGCAGCCGCCACCAGTGTAGGGTCCTGTGTTGGTACAGCCGTACCTGGTCCCTGGGAGGGTTCCTCAGACTTTTTGTTGAATCTTCTTCTAGGAACAGCCAATTGTCTTGTTATTTTCTTTCCCAACAGAGTTGCACCCTGTTCATTTAGGTGCAATCTGTCCTTGCTGTAAGTAACCAATTGAAAAGTCAGTCCAGGTCTCCATGAAGCCAAACCCCTACTTACTGCACCAGTTCTTCAGCCACTTGCTAAGCTCCCTAAGCTCCTGCTGCCTCCTTGGTGTGGCTCGAGGTACAAGCAGTATTTCTGAAAATACTACCTTGGTTGCCCCTAATTACCTGAAGTCATTTAGTAGGGCATTCCATTTTCTTCTAATGTTATCATTGGTGCCAATATGTACTATGACAGTTGGGTCCTCCCCAGCCCCATCCAACAAGCTGTCCATTTGATCTGCAATGCCCCGAACCCGTGCACCCGGGAAACAATATACTGTTCGCTGATCGCACGCATTCTGTATATTTACCTTTGCACATAGCACACATGAATTTATTTATTTATTAATACCTTTGCACTAAGTATATATTAACTATTTATATACTGACTATTATTTTTCAACAAAAAAATTTTCGCCTACCTGTCAGTTCACCTGCAGCCCCTTGCACACATAATAACTACACCACATATTGAATCATTTCACTCAGCTGACAGATGCTTTCAATGTTTGGTTCACTAAATGTATTTGAATGATTTTTATTTCTGAGTTTGGTGTTTCAGCTCTTATGAGCCAATTTTTTCTTGCACATAATTTCTAAAGGATTTTCTCTGGCCATGCCAAGCCCACTTACCATAAATTCAACTGAAATTAATAAGGGGCCTGGATGACCTCAATTACGAGGAACGACCACAAGCACTGGATTTGTTCTTGCTGGGGAAGCGACGCTTGAGAGGGGGACATGATAGCGATTTACAAATATCTCAACGGTGATCCCAGCATAACAAAAAAAAACGATTCAGTCTCAGGGAGTGTAAGAGGACACAGGGCCACTCAATGAGATTGGAGGAGAAACGGTATAACCTTACAATGCGCAGGGGATTTTTCACTGTCAGGACCATAAGGATGTGGAACTCTCTTCTATGATTGGTGGTGGCAGCGGGGAGTATGGATATTTTTAAAAGACGCTTGGATGAGCATCTTAAAGGACACAACATACAGGGATATGGGAAATAATTATAGACACTGACACACGTGCACCTACACAGGTTGAACTGGATGTCTGAACTATTTTCATTCATCTTTACCTACTATGTAAATATTAGATATGCTCATTCTTATGGAACACATGTGACTGTGTATTTGGCTGCTCCATTAAAGTTCTTATAATTATTGCACTTGCAAGGCAGTAGTCATCTTGGAGCTGTGCTTGGGGTTGTTATGTTAGAAAACTGCCCTGCGGCCCAGTCTCTGAAGGGAGGAGATCATGCTCTGCTTCAGTATGTCACAGTACATGTTAGCATTCATGGTTCCCTCAATGAACTGTGGCTCCCCAGTGCCGGCAGCATTCATGACTATAGGAAAGACACACTTGTCTTTGTACTCCTCACCTGGTTGCCACCACACACGCTTGACACCATCTGAACCAAATAAGTTTATCTTGGTCTCATCAGACCACAGGACATGGTTCCAGTAATCCATGTCCTTAGACTGCTTGTCTTCAGCAAACTTTTTGCAGGCTTTCTTGTGCATCATCTTTAGAAGAGGCTTCCTTCTGGGACGACATCCATGCAGACCAGTTTGATGCAGTGTGCTGCGTATGGTCTGAGCACTGACAGGCTGACCCCCCCCCACCCCTTCAACCTCTGCAGCAATGCTGGCAGCACTCATACATCTATTTCCCAAAGACAACCTCTGGATTTGACGCTGAGCACTGCACTCAACTTCTTTGGTCGACCATGGCGAGGCCTGTTCTGAGTGGAACCTGTCCTGTTATACCGCTGTATGGTCTTGGCCACCGTGCTGCAGCTCAGTTTCAGGGCCTTGGCAATCTTCTTATAGCCTAGGCCATCTTTATGTAGAGCAACAATTCTTTTTCAGATCCTCAGAGAGTTCTTTGCCATGAGGTGCCATGTTGAACTTTCAGTGACCAGTATGAGAGAGTGAGAGCGATAACTCCAAATTTAACACACCTGCTCCCCATTCACACCTTAGACCTTGTAACACTGACAAATCACATGACACCGGGGAGGGAAAACGGCTAATTGGGCCCAATTTTTCAAATTTTCACTCAGGGGTGTACTCACTTTTGTTGCCAGCGGTTTAGACATTAATGGCTGTGTGTTGAGTTATTTTGAGGGGACAGCAAATTTACACCGTTTTACAAGCTGTACTCTCACTACTTTACATTGTAGCAAAGTGTCATTTCTTCAGTGTTGTCACATGAAAAGATAGAATAACATATTTACAAAAATGTGAGGGTGTACTTACTTTTGTGAGATTATATACACATATATATATATATATATATATATATATATATATATATATAATGATCTTCTGTGCCCCCCTGTATATATATATATATGGAAAATTGTTATCAAATACTTGCCGTAATTTTCCTTTCCTGGCCTATCCTCACGTCAGCACACAATGGGTTAACACCTTCTCTGGAGCTCACATGACCACCTGTGTCTAGCTGAATAAAAGACAGCCCCTCCCCCAATAAGGTGGTCGATAACCTAGCCTGCGACAGGCCACTAGGGGGGGGAGTCCTGTGCTGACGCGAGGATAGGCCAGGAAAGGAAAATTACGGTAAGTATTTAACCACTTCCACACCGCCTACCGTATATTCACCGCCGCAAAAAGGCGGCGATCTGCGGCTGGCCGCTAGGGGCGCGCGCCCGCCGTAATCCTAAGGAGTGTGCCAAAGAACGGGGAACCGCCGATATAAACACGGCGGTTCCCCGCTCTGTTAGTGGGAGCATAGGAGATCTACTGATCCCTGTCACTGGGATCAGTTAGATCCCTTATACCCATGGTAACCCAGCCCCCCCCCACAGTTAGAACACTCCCAGGGAACACACTTAACCCCTAGATCTCCCCCTGCAGGTTAACCCCTTCACTGCCAATGACATTTATACAGTAATCAGTGGACATTTACATTTCTGATCGCTGAATAAATGTCATTGGTAACAAAAAAGTGTCAAAAATGTCCGACATGTCCGCACCAATATCGCAGTACCGCTAAAAATCGCAGATCGCCGCCTTTACTAGTAAAAAAAAAAAACCAAAAAACCCAGAAATGAATTCTCATCATCCGGAAACGCGGCCACTTTTGCACAAACCAATCAATAAACGCCAATTGCGATTTTTTTTTTACCAAAAATATGAGGAAGAATATAAATCAGCCAAAACCGATGAAAAAAAATGTATTTTTATATATTTTTTTTGGATTTGTATTTTAGCAAAAAGTAAGAAATTTTTTTTTTTTTTTTGAAAAATTGTCGCTCTTCTTTTGTTTATAGCGGTGATCAGAAATGACGCAGAGGTGATCAAATACCACCAAAAGAAAGCTCTATTTGTGGGGAAAAAAGGACGCAAATTTTGTTTGGGTACAACGTTGCACGACCGCGCAATTGTCAGTTAAACCGGCGTAGTGCCGAATCGCAAAAAGTGCTCTGGTCCTAACCTGGGAAATCCTTCCGGGGCTGAAGTGGTTAATAACAATTTTCCATACTGCTGGCCATGCCTAACGTCAGCACACAATGGGATATAACTAGCTGAATAAATAGACAGGAGAGAACGCATGAAAAGGAACATTGACAATCAAAGAAAAGCTGCCAAAGCCAAAAAAAAATATTTATAGGTCTCATCCCAAACCTTGCAGAACTTTGACTGCATGTCCGTAAAGTCGAGCGAAAGGCTAGCTGTCTCACATTTATCTTCCACTGAAATCCTGGCACAACTGCCCCAAAGCTGCCACCCCTTGGGTTGAAGGAGCTTGCACCTGTTCCTGGGCAGAAAGGCCTACTTCCTGAATGCCAATCTATTCACCCTGGTAAACCAACAGAAGATGACTCAAGAACCTGACAGTGAAATGACCTTCGTCTTTTGACCTTTGCATGGATACCGGTCACAACTTGTGTAAGGACCTGAAGTCCTCCTGCTCTACTCAGTGACTCCGTGTGAATGCCCAGAGGGACTGTTCCCAGTGTTCCTGAAAACTGCATATGGCTTTAGAATTGAGCTTTGGAGATGAACGTATTATCACTATTTCTGGTAAAAAGACAAAAAAGGCATCTTTGCTGCAATCTCCAACCTCCTTCTGTCTTACCACTAGGAACCACACTGGAAATGAAGCTATTGGAGCACGGGATGACTATGCTAGTGCTTTCAGAGCCAAGCCTAAGTCCCATGAAAGGGAACAAAGATTTCCTTCACGGTTGTATATGGATTATGGCCTGCATGAGGCATTTGTTCAATGGCTCTTCCACCAGCCTGAAAGAGGATAAAGGCAGAGACCTGTACTATAAATGGAGTCTTCTTGTTCTCCCTGTGCTTGCGTGGGTTTCCTCCGGGTGCTCCGGTTTCCTCCCACACTACAAAAAAAATGCTGCCTTGCGTTGGTGGTGCAGTGGTGAGCATAGCTGCCTTCCGAGCAGCTGACCCGGGTTCAATCCCCGGCCAACGCGATCTCCAAGTACTTGGAGTCTCTAAAGAGAAAAGCGCTACACAAGTTCTATGGTGAGTATATATTAGCGGTGCAACAAAACCAATGAAGCGAATGTGTGGAATGTTTGAGGAAGAAATAAAAATGTTCCCCCAGAATCTATAGAAGGTGAACCCACCAACCGATAGAAGACGCTTAGGCTGCGATCACACCTAGGCATTCCGGATTGTGGGCTCAATAACTGCGATTCCCAAATCTCTGCGGGACAGGCTTGTGATCATGTTACATTCAATGGCACCCCAATCACAGGATGATATTGTCGTCCAACAAATCGTGAAAACAAAATTGTGGGACACCTGTCGCCCAAAAGCAGTCCCACGACAATCGCATCAAAATCACGCCGCAATTAGGGTGCCATTGAAAGTATTGGGATCGCAAGCACATTGGAACATACGGAACTCCTAGGTGTGAACAGAGCCTAACTCTTTGCCGTGTCCATCGTATGAGAAGAACGTCCTGCACAGACATCACCCAGCAGGAATATTGCACCCACGCTCCCCCCAGCAGGAATATTACAGTGATACTCCCCCCCAGCAGGAATATTACACCAATACTTTCCCCAGCAGGAATATTACACCCATACTCCCCCCCCCCCCAGCAGGAATATTACACCCATACTCCCCCCAGCAGGAATATTACACCCATACTCCCCCCAGCAGGAATATAGCACACATACTCCCCCCCACCCCCAGCGGGAATATTACACCCATACTCCCCCAGCAGGAATATTATACCCATACCCCCCCAGCTGGAATATTATACCCACACCCCCCTACACCCCTACTTCCCCCAGCAGGACTATTACACCCTTACTCTCCCTAGGAGGACTATTACACCCTTACTCTCCCTAGGAGGACTATTACACCCCTACTCCCCCCAGCAGGAATATTACACCTATACCCCCCGCCCCCCCAGCAGGAATATTACACAAATACACCCCCCAGCAGGAATATTACACAAATACACCCCCCAGCAGGAATATTACACCCATACCCCCCATCAGGAATAATACACCTATATCCAGGTGGGAGAATCTGTCCACAGGACAACTATTAGTTGTGCACTCCACAAATCTGGTCTTTATGGAAGAGAGGCAAGAAGAAAGCCATTGGTGAAAGAAAGCCATAAGAAGTTCTGTTTGCGAAACATGTGGAAGAAGGGGCTCTGGTCAGATGAGACCAACATTGAACTTTTTGGTCTAAAAGCAAAACACTATGTGTGGTGGAAAACTAACAATGCACATCACCCTGAACACACGATTCCCACCGTGAAACATGGTGGTGGCAGCATCATGGTGTGGGGATGCTTTTCTTCAGCAGGGACAGGGAAGTTGGTCAGAGATGATGGGAAGATGGATAGAGCCAAATACAGGGCAATCTTAGAAAAAAGCATATTCATGTGTTAGAATGGCCCAGTCACAGTCCAGACCTAAATCCAATTGAGAATCTGTGGCAAGACTTGAAAATTGCTGTTCACAGACGCTCTCCATCCAATCTGACAGAGCTTGGGGTATTCTGCAAAGAAGAATGGGCAAAAATGTCCTCTCTAGATGTGCAAAGCTGGTAGAGACTTCCCCAAAAAGACTTGCAGCTGTAATTGCAGATAAAGGCGGTTCTACAAAGTACTTACTCAGGGGGGCTCCATACAAATGCCCCCCTCACTTTTCACAGATTTATTTGTATAATTTATCATTTTCCTTCCACTTCACAATTATGTGCCACTCTGTGTTGGTCTTTCACATAAAATCCCAATAAAATACATTTGCATTTTTGGTTGTAACGTGACAAAATGTGGAAAATTTTTAAGGGGTACGAATACTTTTTCAAATCACTATACAGAAGTATTGTACTGCACAGTTGCTCAGCACTCCCATACAGAAGTAGTGGGCTACACAGTTGCTTGGCACTCCCATACAGAAGTATTGTGATAGACAGTTGCTCGGCACTCCCATACAGATGTATTGTCTTACACAGTTGCTCGGCACTCCCATACAGAGAAAAATATGAGTGTTCGCCTCTAGTGAACCCCATGACTTAAAGCGGAACTCCAGCCCCCTTCAGTCTTTTACAGTTGTAGCAGATCCTCTCCGAAATTGCATCCTGACATTAGTACAATGACAGTGCATTTTTGTAGCACTGATCACTGTATTGGTGTCACTTGTCCTCAAAATGTCTCACTTAGTGTCAGATTTGTCCACTGCAATGTCGCAGTCCTGCTAAAAATCGCTGATCGCCGTCATTGCTTGTAAAAAAATATATAAATTCCATAAATCCATCCCATAGTTTGGAGGCGCAATACGTTTTATGCAAACCAATCAATATTCGCTTATTGGGATTTCTTTACCAGAAACAAGGAGTAGAATACAGATTTTGTCCAAACAAATCAGAAATGTATCTCTGTATTTCTGATTTGCTTGCTGAGTATTTGCACTGATGCACTTATTCTTGTATATTTACCTTTGCACATAGCACACATGAATTTATTTATTTATTAATACCTTTGCACTAAGTATATATTAACTATTTATGTACTAACTATTATTTTTCAACAAAAATTTTTTCGCCTACCTGTCAGTTCACCTGCAGCCCCTTGCACACATAATAACTACACCACATATTGAATCATTTCACTCAGCTGACAGATGCTTTCAATGTTTGGTTCACTAAATGTATTTGAATGATTTTTATTTATGAGTTTGGTGTTTCATCTCTTATGAGTCAATTTTTTCTTGCACATAATTTCTAAAGGATTTTCTCTGGCAGCACCAAGCCCACTTACCATACATTCAACTCACCTAATCTAGGGTTCTAGATTGTTGTGGGGGCAGCAGCCTGACATACGAATCTCTGATCCAATATTGGGAGCAGCGCCATACCACACATTTTTGAAATCTTACCCTTATTAATTTCGTTGCCCTTCTTTGGACTCTCCCCAGTTCCAGTGCATCCCTTCTGAGGACTGGTGACCAGAACTGGACAGAGTACTCCAGATGGGGCCTAACCAGAGTTTTATAAAGTGGCAGGATTATAGTTTTATCCATGGAGTATATTCCTTTTTTTATGCATGCAAAATTCTGTTGGCCCTGGTAGCTGCAGCTTGACATTGCATGCTATTGCTCAGACTCAGTCTTCCTCTAGGACCCTCAGATCCTTCTCCATCCTTGATTCCCCCAGCTTTGCTCCCCCTAGTGAGTAGTTTGCATTTATGTTTTTTGCTCCCGAGTGCATTACTTTACATTTATCCACATTAAACCTCATTTGCCATGTAGTTGCCCACTCCATTATTTTGTTCAGGTCGTTCTGTAAAATTTCTATATCCTGATGTGAAGTTACTGCCCTGCTTATTTTTGTGTCGTTCACAATAGTATCAACAGAGGGGTCGCTCAGGTTCCAGGTCGGTAACCACTGGTGGTATCCGATGGTGTCACCGCTCATCGGATGTAGAGGAGGACTTCCTGTAATCACTGTGGAATGCGGAAGTGACGTCACGCCTGGGGGACGGTCCTGTTGCCCCGGTAACGCGTTTTGGAGCGCCAATCAGAGCCTTTATCAAACAAAAATGATGGTTTGATAAAGGAGCTGATTGGCGCTCCAAAATACGTTTAAGCAAATCCTCTTCTACATCCGATGTGCGGTGATCTGGCTCTCACCATCAGACACCACCAGTTATCGACCAGTTAGACGACCCCTCTGTTGACACTACTAGCTAGGTATATTCTTATGGAACACATGTGAGTGTTTATTTGGCTGCTCCATTAAAGCTCTTATGAATATTGCACTTAGAGTTGCCCCCCCCGTGTGTTTTTGTTTGTTTGTTTGGTTCAACAGCTTCTCCTAAGGAGCAGGGTAGAAAGGCTGCTGGTGGTGGTGGTGGTGGGGGGGTGGTGTAGGGAACTTTTGTCTTGCCCTTGGATTCTACCTTTAACTTGAGTACAAAATAGGACGAAGGTTGGGATGAGCTTTGGGTTAAGTCAAGCATGAATTCACTGCAAACCACAACCCGTTCACATTTCGGGCAAACAGCAAACTAATACAGCCGGTTTCTGTTATAGTAAGTAATTACCAATTTAAGGACAGGGAAAAGAAAGCACTACTCAGTAGCTATTGTGGGGGGGGGGGGGGTGTACAGCCATTCTATTCCCCATCTGAACACATGCATATCCTAGGGGGCACCAGGAGCACTGAACATCATTCCATTCATTAAAGGAGGAGGGCCTAGCAGTGTGTCATCAGGAGGCAGGGTCTGAACCTGGCCGAGACAACAGCCTCCTGATGATGTCAAAGGGGAACATGGCAGTGCAGGACCCAAGCAGTGCCTGCAGAGAAGTGGATCTCAGCGGGACAATATATTTCCCGTACACTGGATTCAAGCTCAAGCCCTTCCACTTTTCTTCTCTGCATTTTCCACTCCTTCAGATGCGGGACTGGCTTCTCAGAACATCTTGCTTTTCTTCATATGTGGTCCCAATGACGCCAGTACTGGAAAAAACAGCGTTCCCTTCGGCAGTGGTTCTCAAGCTCAGTCCTCAAGTTCCCCCCAACAGGCCATGTTTTCAGGTTTTCCTTTACCTTGCACAGCTGCTTTAAAGTGTTACTAAACCCACAAATGTAAAATTTGTCTGTATGTGCAGAATAGCGTGCTTGTTATACTCACTATGGAACCTAAGGGGTTAATCATCTGCATTGTGTAAAAAGGCTCTTTGATCCTGTATGGACAGAGCCTTCCCTCCTGCACTGTCTATCTTGCCAAGGCCATATAATACACAGTAAGGGTAGTCCTCCTGCACATGCTCAGTTTGGTCTGGAGAGAACATTTTTTTGTTCTCGGAGCAAGCCAGGTCACATGATATTGACATCACACATGTGGGTGTGTATACAGGCTATTGTTAGTAAAAGGGACTTTGCCAGTGTTCCTGGCCATTTCCGGGTGGTGCGCGCACCTCCGTGCGCGTTCACGCGCTCCCGTGCGCGTTCGCGTGCTCCCGTGCGCACCCGCGTGCGCGCGCGCGCCTGTGCGCGCGCGCGCCAGAAACGGCGCCAAATGGTGCCTATTTAAACCCTGGACATCCTGCACCAAGTTGCTGCTTGTTCTACAGCGTTCCAGACCTGTGGGCCTCAGCTCCCTACCTGTTCCTGTGTTTCACCTGTTTGCTGTTAACCCGGCTTGCTTTGACCTGTTGTCCGCTACCTGCATCGACCCCGGCTATCCACGACCATCCGCTTGTCTACTCCTCTGTACCTCCGCTGCCCGCCCGTTAACAAACCTTGCCTGAACTTGACGATCCGCTTGCCTAACCCTTTTTGTACCTTTCTGCCTGCACGTTGCCAACCCTGCTTGTACGACCATTCTCCTGTTTGCACGACCTGCTGGAATCTCACTACCACATCTGTGACCATCCAGCCCTCGTGCCATCCCGCACTCTCGGGCCTCTGTCTACACTACCAGGGGTCCTTGAATCGGGTGCGCAAGAGCGGTTGTTCCCTGCACAAGACAGACTCCACCGTCAGGTACGTAACAGAAACAAGCAGCCATGACTGAGTCTGCGCAGGGAACACGCTCCGCCATGGACGACTTATGCGCCCACCTGGCTGGCCTTACCCAGGCCGTTAAAAATCTGCAGGAGGGATACACCCGGTTGGAGGAACGGGTACAGGAATTGTCTACCTCCCCTGCCTCCGAGTCTCCTGC
>BLSH010036269.1:288531-313609 GCA_018402905.1 Glandirana rugosa
CTTTGCGTCGTTAATATTAATGGCCATAAATTTTTTATCCATCTTAAATGGACATGATAGGAGAGATATAAATTAAAACAGAAGGTTACACCAGATAGCCACATATACTGTTGTTTACACGCTTTTCACAACCTGAGGATAAATATATCTGTACTTTCAAGAATTTATAGGAAAGGTGTAGAAACTGAGTAACTTTTTACAAATTGAGAGAGAATTTGTAAGAATTCTTTTTTTTTTTTGTACCACCACCGTAGTAGTACAACACCCCTACGAAAAGAGGTCGTCCCTGTCCCTTCGACCAGTCTCAACTACCCTTCTACCTACCTCGGTTTGTGTCCCGTTAGCCCCGGTCTCAAGTCTTTTGCAGACTCTAACAGGTTTTCTTCTAAGATTGCCCTGTGTTTGGCTCCATCCATCTTCCCATCAACTCTGACCAGCTTCCCTGTCCCTGCTGGAGAAAAGCATCCCCACAACATGATGATGCCACCACCATGTTTTTTTTTTTTCTTAAGAATGTTTAAGAGAGAGTTAAACATTTTTCAATGAGTCAAAGATGTGGAAAGGATATTTAAGAACTTTCATGTCTATATAAATAGGAGTCCAACACTTTTCGCACATTTGTTGTCATATACACCGATAGACCACATTGGAAGACAAAATTAAATATAGAGAGGATAGTACAGGTAAATTCTACCTATTTTTTAAATACCGGTAATTATAATTGCTGCGTTTCAAATACATAGAAAGTATAATTACTAGGATGGATGAGTTATTTTAATACCACTATTTGTTATCCTCTTCCAATAATGCTCAGTTCATAAACATAAATGTCACCAAAATCACTAATCTTTATTTTTCTGCATTAAAAGAGAAGTTTGGAAAGTTAAAAAAATAAACATTCATACTCACCTAAGTTGATGCAGCATCAGACCGAGAACTGAGCGATCAAAGACAGCTGATCGCTCAGTTCTTGGCCTTCAGTGAGCAGAGAGCCAGTGGCTGCCCCTCCAGTACTCACTGGAGCCCTGGGCTGTGGAAGGGGCGGGAGCGGCTGAGAGTGCGCTGGGGGGGGGGGGGGGCTGAGCCAGCTGCAGGTTCAGGCATCTGGGTGGATCTCAACAGTAAAGTCGGGATCCCTCCAGAGCCAGGAACGGCTGAGTGACGTCAGCCAACAGCAAGAACTGAGTGCACTCCTGTGACCTACAGGAGAAGTCCTGTATTTCTCAGCATTGAGGACAGCATTGATCCTGATCAAATACCCAACTCTATTTGCAGAAATTCAGCCCCAAAGGGACCTCCACCATGCTTCACAGTTGCCTTCAGACATTCATTATTGTACCACTCTCCAGCCCTTCCCCCTACAAACTGCCTCCTGCTACAGCCAACTATTTCACATTTTGACTCCTCGGTCCAGAGCACCTGCTGCCATTTTTCTGCACCCCAGTTCTTATGTTTTCCTGCATAGTTGAGTCCTTTAGCTTTGTTTCCATGTCATATGCCCCAAATTTATTCTGAAGAAGGACAACCACCCCAAACATACAGCCAATGTCATTAAGAACTATCTTTAGTGTAGATAAGAACAAGGAGTCCTGGAAGTAATGGTTTGGCCCCCACAGAGCCCTGATGGAGTCTGTTGGGGATGACATGAAGAGACAGAAGGATTTGAGGCAGCCAACATCCACAGAAGATCTGTGCTTACTTACATACATAGTTACACAGTTAATCAGGTTGAAAAAAGACACAAGTGCATCTAGTTCAACCAATAAAAAAAACAAAAAAAAAACATACAATCCCATATACACGATCCTTCATCCACAGTTGATCCAGAGGAAGGCGAAAACCCCCAGCAAAGCATGATCCAATTTGCTATAGCAGGGGGAAAAATTCCTTCCTGATCCCGAGAGGCAATCGGATTATCCCTGGATCAACTTTACCTATACATGTTAGTACCCAGTAATATGATGTACATTAATGAAAGAATCCAGGCCTTTTTTAAAGCCATCTACTGAGCTGACCAGAACCACCTCTGGAGGGAGTCTATTCCACATTTTCACAGCTCTTACTGTAAAGAAACCTTTCCGTATTTGGAGATGAAATCTTTTTTCCTCTAGACGTAAAGAGTGCCCCCTTGTCCTCTGTGATGACCGTAAGGTTCTCCAAGATGTACATAGAAAAACCTACCTGCCAAGTTCCTTCAAAAATTGTGTGCAAGTCTACCTAGAAGAAAGCAAAAATAAACTATTAACACTTCTATTTCTGAAAGCATTCTCCATTTACAGCATTAGCATCACTCCTGCCTAAAACATTTGCACAATACAATACAGTTTATGCTCATAAGTTTACATACCCTGACAGAATTTATGATTTCTTGGCCATTTTTCAGAGAATATGAATGATAACACAAAAACATTTCTTTCACTCATGGCTAGTGTTTGGGTGAAGCCATTTAATAATAAATCATAATGACAACAGAAACTACCCAAATGACCCTGATCAAAAGTTTACATACCCCAGTTCTTAATACCGTGTATTGCCCCCTTTAACATAAATGACAGCTTGAAGTCTTTTGTGGTATTTGTGGATGAGACTCTTTATATTCTCAGATGGTAAAGCTGCCCATTCCTCTTGGCAAAAAGCCTCCAGTTCCTGAAGATTCTTGGGATGTCTTGCATGAACTGCACGTTTGAGATCTCCCCAGAGTGGCTCAATGATATTGAGGTCAGGAGACTGAGATGGTCACTCCAGAACCTTCACTTTATTCTGCTGAAGCCAATGACAGGTCGACTTGGCCTTGTGTTTTAAATCATTGTCATAACAACCTCTCACGGAGCCCCCGTCAACTCTTTTCTACCTTTAGCGCTCTACTTCGTCCTCCATTACCTCCACCCACTAACTTACTCACTGCCCAGGAGATTGCTAATCACTTTAAAAATAAGATTGATACAATTCATCTCGAGATCTCCACTCTAGAGATTTCTCACTCACCTCACACTCTTTGTCCTCCTGCACAATCAATACTCTCATTTAACCCAGCTACTATAGTCACTAAACCTCTCTCTAATGTTCACCTAACCTCCTGCCCCCTGGACCCCGTTTCTTCTCATATACTACAGTCACTCTCTGACTCTATCCTACACTCTTTAACTCATATCTTCAACCTCTCCCTTTCTACTGGCATCTTCCCCAACCCTTTAAAACATGCACTAGTCACTCCCATACCAAAAAAGGCCACACTGAACCCCACCAATCTTAACAACCTAAGACCCATCTCCTTACTCCCTTTTGCCTCCAAAATCCTTGAACGTTTACTCTACAACCGACTGGGTGACCACCTCACTGAAAACAACCTTCTTGATCCCCTTCAGTCTGGATTTCGCCCACAGCACTCCACACAACCTGCTCTCCTAAAACTCACAAACGACTTACTAACAGCTAAAACCAAAGGTCATTATTCCGTACTCTTACTCTTGGACCTCTCCACTGCCTTTGATACAGTTGATCACCCCCTCCTCCTCAAAAAACTCAATTTGCTTGGTCTCCATGGATGTGCTCTTCGTTGGTTCAGATCTTACCAATCTCACCTCACCTTCAGTGTCACTAACAACTCCACTTCTTCCTCTCCAACTCCTCTCACCGTTGGGGTCCCCCAAGGTTCTGTCCTTGAAACCTACTATTCTCGATCTACACGTCCTCCTTGGGTCAGCTGATAACCTCCCATGGCTTCCGCTATCATTTATATGCCAATGACACCCAAATCTATCTCTCTACCCCTCAGCTTACCCCATCAATCTCCGCACAGATCACTGCTTTACTAACGTACATATCAGCCTGGATGTCACAGCACTTCCTCAAACTGAATCTATCTAAAACTGAGCTCATATTTCCTCCCCCATGTGCCCCTTCCCCTGACTTCTCTGTTAGGATCAATGGCACAACTATTAGTGCATCCCCACATGCCAGGGTGCTAGGGGTAACCCTAGACTCTGAACTGTCCTTTCAGGACCACATCCAATCCCTGTCCAAATCATGCCGCCTCAGCCTACACAACATCTCTAGAATACGCCCCTTTTTAACCAATGACACCACCAAGCTTCTAATTCACTCTCTTGTTATCTCTCGCCTCCACTACTGAAACTCTCTCCTCATTGGATTACCTTTTTCTGCTGCAAGACTTATCTACCTTACCAACTGCTCAGTGTCCTCCACCCCTCTCTGCCAATCCCTTCACTGGCTTCCACTAACCCAACAAATAAAATTCAAAGTACTAACAATAATTTACAAAGCCATCCAAAACTCTGCCCCCAGTTACATCTCTAACCTAGTCTCAAAATACCAACCAAGCTTTCCCCTTCGGCCTTCCCAAGACCTCCTGCTCTCTCGCTCCCATGCTCGCCTCCAGGATTTCTCCAGAGCTTCTTCCATCCTTTGGAACTCCTTACTCCAGTCTGCCCGCCTGTCTCCTAAACATCCATCTTTAGACGATCCCTGAAAAGATTTCTCTTTAAAGAAGCCTATCCTGCTTCTATCTAATACACTGTCTTACTTTCTACATCAGCTCATCTCCCACAGCTATTACCTTTTGTATCAATTGACCCTCCCTCTTAGATTGTAAGCTCTAACAAGCAGGGCCCTCTGATTCCTCTTGTACCAAATTGTGATGTAACTGTACTGTGTGCCTTAATTTTGTAAAGCGCTGCATAAACTGTTGGCACTATATAAATCCTGTATAATAATAATAATAATATTGGAATGTCCAAGTACGTCCCATGTGCAGCTTCCTGGCTGATGAATGCAAATGTTCCTCCAGTATTTTTTGATAACATACTGCATTCACCATACCATCAATTTTGACCACATTTCCCTTGCCTTTGTAGCTCGCACATCTCCAAAACATCAGCGATCCACCTCAGTGTTTCACAGTAGGAATGGTGTACCTTTCATCATAGGCCTTGTTGACTCCTCTCCAAAAGTTAGCAAACAGCTTGTTCTGGCACAGAGTCATTTGGAGTGAGGAGACCAAAATTGAGCTTTTTGGCCACAACCATAAACATTACATTTATTTATTTATTTTAGGTACTTATATAGCGCTGTCAATTTACGCAGCGCTTTAAATATACATTGTACATTCACATCAGTCCCTACCCTCAAGGAGCTTACAATCTAAGGTCCCTAACTCACATTCATACATATAGTAGGGCCAATTTAGACAGGACCTAATTAACCTACCAGCATGTCTTTGGAGTGTGGGAGGAAACCGGAGTACCCAGAGGAAACCCACGCAGGCACAGGGAGAACATGCAAACTCCAGGCAGGTAGTGTCGTGATTGGGATTCGAACCAGCGACCCTTTTACTGCTAGGCGAAAGTGCTACCCACTACACCACTGTGCTGCCCCATTTGGAGAGGATGTAAAGGGGAGGTTGGTGATGCCCACCGACAACTTCCACTCGCTTTCTCAGGAGCATGTATTCAATCAAGAAAGACATATGTGAGTTACTCATAATCCAAAAGGGGGATCACCATTTATACTGCCATAAACAATTAAAGCTGAAAATACATTAACTTGTGCCAATCAGGATGAAGCCTGCCCCCCCAAAATTCTTCTTTCCATGCTCTTGTTCCCCCCCCCTCCTCCCCCACCTTATAATTCCCCCCCCTCCTGCCCCCCCTTTTCTTTCCCCCCTCCCCCTCCTCCCTTTCCCTCCCTTCCCTTTCCTCTGCCCTCCTCCCTCCCCTTTGCCCCCTCCTACTCTTTCCTACTCCCCCTCCCCCCTTCTTCTCCCCTTTGTACCCTTAGGCAGCAACAATTATTTTGCCAAAATAATTTTGGCCTTATTTTTATCATCATATCCAGCAATCCCAGCATCAATACCCGTACCCTTCTTCAACTATATGCGCACAGATCACATGGTGTATGATCAGAGAACCAGACTTATGCTGAACATTTGGTAGGTGGGACATAGAAAACTGACGGCAGAACAAGACTGAGTAGTCCATCGAGTCTGCCCCTTTTTTTTTTTGTTTTTGTTTTTTTTTCACATTAACCTTGTTGTCTGACTATAGATTTATGTTTATCCCAAGCATGTTTGAAGCCATTTACTGTTGACTGTCTCACAACCTCTGTTGGTAGTTTATTCCAATCATCAACCACCCTTTCAGTAAAATAATACTTAAGATTTGAACTTCCCTCCAGTTAGTTTGAGGTCCACGTGTTCTTGATTTTGGTTTCATATTGAAAAGACTGCCCTCCTGAACCTTATTCACCCCCTTGATATATTTAAAGGTTTCAATCATGTCTCCCCTCTCCCTTCTTTCCTCCAGGCTGTACATATTAAGTTCCTGAAGTCGCTATATTTTTCTAAGTGTGGTCTCCAGAACTGGACACAGTATTCTAAGTGAGGTATCACTAAAGATCTATATAGAGGAATCAGAACCTCCTTCCTCCTGCTGATGATCCCTCTACTGATACATCCCAGAATTCTATTTTCTTTTCCCACTGCCTGGTTACACTGTTTGCTCATTTTGCAATCATCTGAAATAAGCACCCCCAAATCTTTTTCTTCTGTAGTGCTGGCTAACACTGTGCCCCCAATGCTGTACTCTCTAAGCGGATTCTTTTTCCCTAGATGCATTATTTTACATTTAGAAATATTGAACTGCAGTCCCCACTGCTTTGACCAATCTTCCAGCAATGCCAAATCATGTTCCATGTTACAGACACCTCCAGGGATATCAACACTATTACACACCTTTGTATCATCAGCAAAGAGACATACATTGCCCAACAAACCTTTAGTTATATCACTTACATAAAGGTTAAATAGAACAGGACCCAGTACAGAGCCTTGTGGTACCCCACTAGGGACTGGTCTCTGTTCTGAGTAAACCCCATTTACAACCACACTCTGGGATCTATCCTTTAGCCAACTGCATATCCACTGAATCACCCAAGGGTTAAGTCCCAGCTTATACAACATTTGTATCAGATCATTATGTGGAACTGTATCAAATGCCTTGCTGAAATCAAGATACGCTATGTCCACGGCACCACCCTGGTCCAAAACACTGGTAATATAGTCAAAAAATTCAATCAGATTTGTCTGGCATGATCTGCCTCAGTAAAGCCATGCTTCTTTGAGTCCAGCAAGCTGTGTATTTTTAGGTGATCAATGATCCTTCTTTTCAGAAGTTATTCCATTACCTTGACTACAATTGACATAACTGTATACATATCAAACAATGTTAATCCCTAGTATAGGACAGCTCAGCTGCCCACCCTAACATATTGATATTGATGAAGCTGGCTTTACCAGCGAAACGCGTAGACGGTGTGCTGCCCGTCTGCCTGCACACTCCCTCTGAGCAACCCCCTTCTTCTGCGAGCCATCAGCTCCAGCTACGGCCGCCGAGGCTGAGCTAAATGGGAAGCAGACGCCGGAAGTGGATAGGAACCTGTTCACCGTAGCCACTTAGAAACCGGGGAGCCTGGACTTTCCAGTTGGCACTTGGGCTTATCATCTACGCGGACTGGAAGCTCACATGAGCGGTTGACAGCAGCACTGGATCGGTAAGTGCCATTTATTCATAATTTTTTCTGTGCACTACTTTCCCATTTCATTTTGCTGTCTTGCTCTGCTCCGGTCCTTTCCCTATCTGGAATCGGCCCTACCACACAGTGCCTCCCGTGGATTGGCCTGCAGCATTCCCCTTGGCGTGTTCCCCACACTCAGTACCCGTACCAGATAGGATCTCCACGTACTTGCAATCTATATTGCCTCATTTGACTGCAGCCGCTTGGCTGCGTTTGACATCTACATACACAGAGATCCACTGGATTCCCTGCCACACGGAATTGGGATATCTTAGGTTGGCCACCACCTTTGGACTAGCTTTTACAGCCACGCTGCCTTTGACCGTTTGGCCCCCACGATCGCATACCCGGTGACCCACTTGAAGCCGGCGTGCTCCGGTACGTCTCGGTCTACCTGTAGCCAATCCCCCCCCCGTTGAGAGGAGGGGGAATCTTGCCATCATCAGGTAGACTGACACCATCTACTGACGGGGGATCAGTCTGTAGCCAGCCGCACTGGCCTTGTCATTATCAGACTTGACTCCGTTCAGTCCGATCCCTGTGCTTAGATACCTGCACAGCAACACTTCCAGCCATTCAGTCTGATCGGGTCCCGCCTAGCGACTGATTGATTCGGTTAGCCACTCTATCAGTCTGGCTACGATCCTATTCTCTACTTCAACCGGCTGCTGCTCACATTGGGTTGGGGTTCTCAGCATTACTATGTATACACCATTGCACTTCTTGTATGGCCAATATTCGGCATAAGCGTTGTATTTACATTTGTGTGTTGTTCATGGTGTACACAGTGGAGTGGTATGTGTGCAGGCTAGCAGCAGGCTTTTCTTTTTTCCCCCAGACTGGGGGTGTTAGGTGGTCCCCCCTCCCTGGGGGCTTTTTAGTTCACTCACAACAACATTGTCAATGGTGGAGGTTCTTTGATCAGTGTTCATACATCTCTTTGTATTCATACATGTATTTATATTCTACTATTGATGTACCTTATGTATTAATAAAGTATTTTGTTTTTATTCAACATTATCTCACCTAATTTGTTCCACTCACATTCATTATTCCAGTGGCTTACCATATGGTGACCCTTTTGGACAGCCTCTGTGCTGCCCTGGTTTGGTTCCATATTGTATAGTTATTAAAATATTACCTATGAGTACATAATTACCTGTGTGTCCCCACAACTGACAGATGTGCCTTGAGCACTTGGCCAGTGGGGCCCCGGGTTGTCCCCGTTTGGAGGGGCAGGCGCCGTCCTGATTGGCAAAAGTGAATGTATTTTCGGCGATAATTGTTTATGGCATTATAAATGGTGATCCCCTTTTGGATTATGAGTAACTCACATATGTCTTTCTCGATAAAATACATGCTTCTGAGGAAGCGACTGAATCGTCGTGAAACATGTAGAGCATTGCTGCACATACAGTGAAATGGAACCCCTGGATATGGAATATCTGGAACTACATGTCCTTTTTCCTGTTGCTTATTGACCATTGGGTACTTCCAGGGGCTACCAATTGCAGTGTTATGTTTGTATTTTAATAATGTATTGTTTGTACAAGTGAAATTTGATACCCTGAAGAAGTTTTTAATGTGAATTAATTAATTTTTATGAATTGTAAGTGGCGGTAAAGTCCATTTTCTTTTTCCAAAAGTCCTTTGCTAACTAATTTCGGGACGTGGCACATGATTACCTAGCCCCGGAAGTTGTCCATGGGCATCACCAACCTCCCCTTTACATCCTCTCCAAATGTAACATTTATGATTGTGGCCAAAAAGCTCAATTTTGGTCTCCTCACTCCAAATGACTTTGTACCAGAAGGTTTGAGGCTTGTCTCTGTGCTGTTTGGCGTATTGTAAGCGGGATACTTTGTGGCATTTGCGTAGTAATGACTTTCTTCTGGAGACCATCTTTCTTCAAATGCCTCCTTATTGTGCATCTTGAAACAGCCACACCACATGTTTTCAGAGAGTCCTGTATTTCACCTGAAGTTATTTGTGGGTTTTTCTTTGCATCCCGAAGAATTTTCCTGGCAGCTGTAGCTGAAATTTTGTTGGTCTACCTGACCGTGGTTTGGTTTCAACAGAACCCCTCATTTCCACTTCTTGATTATAGTTTGAACACTGCTGATTGACATTCTCAATTCCTTGGATATGTTTTTATATCCCTTTCCTATTTTATACCTTTTCCCGCAGATCCTTTGACAATTCTTTTACTTTCCCCATGACTCAGAATCCAGAAACATCAGTGCAGCACTGGATGAAAGATGCAAGGGTCTGTCAGGAGTCCAGAAACTCATTGACCTTCTATACACATACACTAATTACAAGCAAACAGATCACAAGGAGGTCCCCAGATCCCAGCCCCCCACCCTATGTGAATGAGTATGGGGTACATTGTACACCTACCCATTCACCTAAAAAAAAAACACACACACTACACTGCTTTTTAAAATATTTTATTAAATCAGCTCCGGTGTCCTCTTCCTTCTCCGGCTCTTCTCTCTCTCAGGCGTCTTCTTTCTCCTGCTCTTTTACAGGGTCTTCTTACTTTTGAGGAGTCTTCTGTCTTCTGCTCTTTTGCCGCTGTCTTCTCCCTCTGTTTTTTTTCCCATGTTGACACAACGCGATCTCCCACACGAATGGTGTCGCCATGCTCTGCATTGACTTATATTGGCATGGGCCACCCGCTGATGTCACCTGGAGGTCCCGCCCCTTATGATGTCACTGCCCCATCATACCTCGGGTGGTGATGTCTTTTTTTGGGTGAATGGGTAGGGGTACAATGTACCCCATACTCATTCACATAGGGTGGGGGGCCTTGATCTGGGGTCCCTCTTGTTAAAGGGGGCTTCCAGATTCCAATAAGCCCCTGCCCACAGACCCCGGAAACCAATGGCCAGGGTTGTCGGGAAGGGGCCCTTGTCCTCATCAACATGGGGACAAGGTGCTTTGGGGTGGAGGGCGCAGGGCCTCCCCTGCCCCAAAGCACCCACCCCCCATGTTGAGGGCATGCGGCCTGGTATGGTCCAGGAGGGCGCTCGCTTGTCCCCACCCCCTTTTCTGGCCTGCCAGGCTGCGTGCTCAGATAAGGGTCTGGTGTGGATTTTGGGGGGGGGACCCTACACCATTTTTTCTGCCTGAGGGTTCCCCTTAAAATCCATGGAACCCTATGCAATTTTTTTTTTCATTTTTGCGGAATTTCCCCTTCAAGATCCTCAGCACACAAGTCGCACTGCAAGTCGGATCATCATGATTCGACTTCTGGTGCTCCTTCCTGTATTTCTATGGTTATGATTAATACCAGCAGTCTGGTTGAGGCCTGAGTTGGTGAGAGGGCTTCCCTTACACGTCATGTCCCTTTTTCCCTGTGGTTGATGACGGGGTATAACAGGGCACAGAGTGGCATGGGTGCCTGTAGGAGATCCGAGTCGGGAGATCTTGCAGCAGATGCAAACCTGCAGAGAGTGCAACGGGCAAGCTGACAGATGCAGGATCTCGGACGCGTGGTCAGATGGGCAGAAGTTGGTGACAATCAAGCAGCGGGAGTAAAGAATAAAGAACCAGGAGTGGAGTCAGAGCCAAGGCAAGGTCAGTATCAGGCTAGCAGAGGAGGTACTGGATCAGAAGGCAGGAGGGAAGGTTGGGTCACAAGCCGGAGTCAGCAACAGGGGTTCAGGAACAAACAGAGTCAACAAGCGGATCAGGATATGTATGTACACTTGGGATCTGGTCACAGGCAGAAGGAGCTGATGACCACTCACCAAAGATCCTGAGTCCTGTAGGGATTTATATAGGCCACTAGGCACCAAATAGAAAATAAAGGGTAGAGAGAGGCGACAAAGCAGCCGCTGGTGCAGTATGATTTTATTAAGTAAAATAAGTAAAAACAAAGTGTTTTGTACTTACAAACATCGCAAGGGGATAGGCATACAGTATATATGAAGTAAGTCCACAGTTGACAAAGGATGATCCTATCACAATCGGGGCCGCTGAGATCGCTGAAACACCGTGGGAGCTATAGCAGGGATCGAGAAAGTTGCCGCTGGGAACTTCTGTGAGCTGTCAGTGGAACTGCCAGATTGCCGAGGATGCTGTGAACAATCAGAAATGCTTTTCGGAGGCTAGCCATGCCTCCTTCATCAGCCAAAGTCCATCCAAACTTTCACGCTCATGAGCACGTGCAGCATGCTAATGCTCACACACAGAGCTGCTGTTAGACATCATGGGTCCCCATACAGCCTACTTGACAGAGCCCCCCCACCGACCGAAAGTGATTGAGAACATATATTTAGCAGTCCCTTTCTCTGCAGGCTCAGGTGCACAGATAAATGAATAGGAAGCGCGCTGGGGCTTCCTGCTCATTCACAAACTAAGGCATAGTAAACACAGTTTGCTATGCTTCAGTAATGAATGGACACAAAAGACAGTAAAGCTGGCCCTCCTGCTCAACAGGTGCCTGGGCTCCCCTTTTGAATTGTGGCTAATTTAATGCAGATAAGGCACCACGTGAGTTTAATTACCACCTTAATCAGCCACAGAACCTGTATGATTAATATGTGTCCTGGATAAAAGGGATGATGTGGCAACCCTACCCAGTGGCCCTGCTCACACGCACGCGCAGGAGTAGATGGAAGGGGCACATGTGCTAGGACCAACCCCCCTGCAGTGTAGCCCAAGGGAGAAAGAGGAGGAGAAGCTGGCAGAGCTGCTGGGGGAGGCAGAAAAAATAGACAGTACAGCTGGCCCTCCTGCTCAACAGGGGCCTGGGCCCCGTCTTTAAACTGATGGGCCCGGGCCCAGTACAGGAGGGCTGGCTGTACTGCCTTAACAGCGGCTCTGCTCACACGCATGTACACGAGTAGATGGAAGGGGCACATGTGCTAGGACCAATCTTCCTGCAGTGCAGCCCGAGGGAGAAAGAGGAGAAGCTGGCAGAGCTGCTGGGGGAGGCAGAAAAAAATAGACAGTACAGCTGGCCCTCCTGCTCAGCAGGTGCCTGGGCCCCCCTTTTGAACTGATGGGGCCCAGCGGCCCTGCTCACACGCACGTGCATGAATAGATGGAAGGGGCACATGTGCTAGGACCAATCCCCCTGCAGTGCAGCCAAGGGAGAAAGAGGAGGAGAAGCTGGCAGAGCTGCTGGGGGAGGCAGAAAAAAATAGACAGTACAGCTGGCCCTCCTGCTCAGCAGGAGCCTGGGCCCCCCTTTTGAACTGATGGGACCCAGTGGCCCTGCTCACACGCACATGCATGAATAGATGGAAGGGGCACATGTGCTAGGACCAATCCCCCTGCAGTGCAGCCCAAGGGAGAAAGAGGAGGAGAAGCTGGCAGAACTGCTGGGGGAGGCAGAACAAAAAGACAGTACAGCTGGCCCTCCTGCTCAGCAGGTGCTTGGGCCCCCCTTTTGAACTGATGGGACCTGGGCCCAGTACAGGAAGGCTGGCTGTACTGCCTTATCAGTGGCCCTGTTCATGTGCACGTGCTTATGTAGATGTGTGCAAGGTTCTAATTCTGTGCACAGTTGTTAGAAGTCTGTGTTGAGGGTTAATAGCACTTGATTGTTCTCTCCTCTAACTCATGGAGAAGCAGCTCTATTTAAACTTTCTGCTTCCTGTAGCAAGTGCTGTTCGTTCTATAGCGTGTACCCGTCCTTCCTGAGCAACTTGTGCCTGTTATCCGTTTCTGTCTCCTGTTCCTGTGACCCGGCTTGCCCGACCTTGTGTGAACTCCACCTGAACCGACCCCTGGCTTGCCTACGACCATCCGATTGCCTGATCCTTCTGCACTTCTGCTGTCAGCCTGTTAACAAACTCTGCCTGTACCCGACCATCCGTCTGCCTGCTCCTTTTGTCCTTCCTAGCCTGCCTGTTGCCGACCCGGACTGTACGACCACTCTTCTGTCTTGCACGAGTCCCAGTGGACCTACACGCACCACCAAGCGTTCCTGTCCAACCCTCGTGCCCCTCTGCGCTCCTGAACTCCCTGTTTGCTCTATTAGGGGTTCTCGAACCAGGGCCGCAAGAGAGGTTACCCCTGCAGAAGTCAGACTCAGTTTTCTTGACCAAATAAATATAAGTTATTCCCATAACTATGTCATACTCATTCAACGAAGCAGTCTAAAGTGCCATTTCCATAGCAACCCATCAACGCTAACTTCCTAGAAGTAATTTGACTGAAAGACGAGGTCTGATTTGTTGGTGAGCGTCTCTGCTCTTTACTTCGCTGAGTAATCGGTCTGACCTTTGAGCTGTCCAATTCTCTCATCTTTTTTCCTGCAATAAGTATGAGACTTTGCAGTAGAAATCTCGAGTGTCTATTGTGTGACGGGCCGGTAGGGTGCCATCCAGCTGCGCACTTTACTTAGAAGTGCAATTTAGAGAAGACAAGCAAAGGAAGAATAAAAAAAAAAGCCCAGGATTTGGCCTAGCTACGTATAATTGTTGATGCTTTTGACATTTCCAAGTCTTTTCAGAATATCTCAGCAGCAGCCCGCTGCTAATCAATAACTGTGATTTTTCTAGGAGTCGTCATTTCTTCATTCATCAGTAATTGGTGTACACAGAGAAAGCAGTCGATGAAAGCCGTTATAAATACATTAATGGTTTGCTGTCTCTCTTAGGGATTCCATTGTCAGAGTCCCTGTTTAGCCATTGCTGCATTGCGCTCACACTCTCCCTGCTACATTCTCCAAAATAAATGAATGAAAAAATAAATAAATGCAGCAGAGAGAGTGAGACTTTTTTTTTAAATGATTATGACAGCTGGGCAGAACTGGAAATGTGGATGTAAGGATCTCTCTACTGGAGTCGCTTAGGCTCCTTTCACACCGGAGCCGCCCGAGCGTTAGCGGTAAAACATCGCTAATTAGCGGCATTTTACCGCTCGTTATAGCGGCGCTATTCGGGCGGCGGCGGTGCGCTTTTAACCCCCCACAAGGTCTTAAACAGGGGTTAAAAGTGCCGGTTTGCAGCACTCCCGAAGCGGTGTTCAGGCGCTTCGGGAGCTCTGCCCCATTGTTTTCAATGGGCAGGAGCGGTATAGGAGCGGTGAATACACCTCTCCCACACCGCTATAAAGATGCGGCTTGCAGGACTTTTTTTTACCGTCACGCAAGCACACCGCCCCAGTGTGAAAGCACTCTGGCTTTCACACTGGGGTGTATTGGGGGGCGTTTTTCAGGTGCTTTTTGGCGCTATTGTTTTGTGCAAAAGTGCCTGAAAAACGCCTTGGTGTGAAAGGGGTCTTAGAGGTATACGAAGTTGGTGGTTAGGTTGGCCAGCCCGGCTTTTTCTGGCACTTTTTGTTTGCAAGTTTAAATCAGTATTTTTTTCTAGAAAATAACTCATAACCCCCAAACATTATACATTTTTTTTTTTTTTAGCAGAGACCTTTGGGAATAAAATGGTGATAGTTTAAATTTTTTATGTCACACTGTATTTGCGAAGCAGTTTTTCAAACGCAATTTTTTTGGAAAAAATATAAAAACAAAAACCCACAGTATATACACCAACATTTTTTTTTGTAAAATGTGAAAGATGATGTTACTCTGAGTAAATAATCACACTTTAAAATTGTGCACACTCGTGGAATGGCGACAAACCACGGTACCTAAAAGTCTCCACAGGCAAAAATATAAACGCCTATTTAGAATTACAGAGGAGGTTTAGTGCTAGAATTATTGCTCTCGCTCTAACGTTCGCGGTGATACCTCACATATGTGGTGTGAACCCCGGTTACATATGCTTGTGCGACTAAAGACTTGTACACACTATAAGAAAATCAAGCAAACATTTTCGTCCAGAGAATTTTTGTATAGGGTGTACACAACTTTCGACAGCCAATTCTGAATTTTCGTACGAAAATTCTCGGATGGACAAACTCCAAAATTTTTCTCAGATGAGAACAGAATGACCGATTTTCTTTTAATGTGTACCGTTATCGTGCAATTTTCGTACAAGAAAAATAAGAAAAGGAAGACTGCGCATGATCAGAAACAATGAACCACAAAAAAAAAGCCTTAGTCGTATAAGAATTTTCGTACAAATTTTCTTTCATCGGTTCCGATTTTCTGAGAAAAGACGTGAAAAATCAGGCGAACGGTCGCCCGATTTTCTTATAGTGTGTACCCCACTTCACGTATGCGTTCGCTTCTGCACACGAGCATGGAGGGATGGGGGCGATTTAAATTTATTTTATTTATTTTACTTTTTACTTTTACACTTTAATATTTTTTATCACTTTTATTCCTAGTACAAGGAATGTAAACTTCCCTTGTAATAGAAATAAGGATGACAGCTCTTCTTTATGGAGAGATCTGGGGTCAAAACCACCACACATCTCTTCTTGACCTTTAAACGCAAAAGGGCAAAAAAAACAAACAAAAAAAAACAAACATTTTTTAAAAATCTTTTGCTTAAAAAAAAAAAATGTACTTACCTGGACCGGAAGTGACGTCATGACGTAGCTCCGGTCCTCCAAGGCCATAGAGTAGATACTCTTCGATCACCTATGGGATCAGCCGGCCGCACCGTCGGATCATTTCTTGGGCAAACCGGTGGAAACCGGTATCGGGTTATGGCTGATATCTTTACCCATAATCCCAATAAACCAAAAAATGTTAAATCTGACCCTTTATGGCTGGCCTGTAGTATTGGAGAAAATAATATGCTCATAGCTGGGAACCTGCCAGAAATGTGACGGCAATACCAGAATTTGGTTCCAGTTTCCAGGTTATTGTCAAGTTGCTTACATCTCTATTTTGCTGATGTAAGCAAAGTGTTTATGACGTCATTTCTCAGCGTCACACACTGTGCGCCCTGCAAGTACCGGCTGTCCGGGGAGGACATGGAGGAAGGAGGGAGGAGGAGCTGTGCCTGCCCCAAGAGGAGGGAGGTAGAAGAGGAGGAGGAGCTAGGGCTGTGCCTGTGGATTGGGTGGGAACAAGCATCACCAGCAAGAGCAAAGACAAAAGAGAACCAAAGATGTCTCCATCTTGTAAAGTAAGTAAGGTAAGTGTTTGATTGTGTATGTACAGTTGTGCTCATAAGTTTACATACCCTGGCAGAATTTATGATTTCTTGGCCATTTTTCAGAGAATATGACTGATAACACAAAAACTGTTTTGCACGAACTGCACGTTTGAGATCTCCCCAGAGTGGCTCAATGATATTGAGGTCAGGAGACTGAGATGGCCACTCCAGAACCTTCACTTTATTCTGCTGTAGCTGAAGACAGGTCGACTTGGCCTTGGTGTTTTGGATGATTGTCATGTTGGAATGTCCAAGTACGTCCCATGCGCAGCTTCCTGGCTGATGAATGCAAATCTTCCTCCAGTATTTTTTGATAACTGCATTCATCTTGCCATAAATTTTGACCAAATTTCCTGTGCCTTTGTAGCTCACACATCCCCAAAACATCAGCAATCCACCTCCGTGTTTCAGAGGCCTTGTTGATTCATCTCTACCGTGGTTTGGTTTCAATAGAACCCCACATTTTCCACTTCATTAGAGTTTGAACACTGCTGATTGGCATTCTCAATTCCTTGGATATTTTATATCCCTTTCCTGTTTTATATAGTTCAACTACCTTTTCCCGCAGATCCTTTGACAATTCTTTTGCTTTCCCCATGATTCAGAATCCAGAAACGTCAGCGCAGCACTGCATGAAAGATGCAAGGGTCTGTCAGGAGTCCAGAAACTCATTGAACTTTTTATACACACACACTAATTAGAAGCAAACAGATCACAGGTGAGCATGGTTACCTTTTTTTTCTTTTATCCAGAAAGGTTTTTTATTGAGCATTTACACATTCCAAATCATGACCATAACATCTCAAGTGTCAAAAAGCATTCAACAGGCAAAAAGGAATAATTACATTTCCAGTTCCACAACCACATTGCAAAAAGGACATGTATGGGTCTATTGCATCTACATCCATAAACATAGATATATGCGAAAGGTCTTAAAGTTTTCAGCCGCTGCCCCGTCAGTGCAGTCAGACACTATATCACTATCCCTCATGCGGACCCAGGAGTCTGTCCATGGTTAGATCCTTCGGGGGAAAGCCCCGGCACTGCTAGCCAAGGGCCCCAAAGTTTCTCAAATTTTTGGGAGCTACCCCTATGTTGATACATTGTTTTTTCCATATGTATTGTATTTCCTACCGCATCTACCCATTCCCCGACTGTGGGAGGAGTCTCCGATTTCCAGTGGATCATTATCAGTTTACGGGCCAGTAAAAGCATTCGGGTGATTACTTCCTTAGTGTGGTTTTCCCACTCCAACTCATCAAGGAGGTTCAGGATACACAGTCCGGGGTCTAGTGCGTTCGACACCCGGAACACCCGGTTCAGGGAATCCACCACACCCCTCCAATATGAGTGCAGCTTTGGACAGCGCCACAGCAGGTGAATCAGACTCCCTTGGTCCCGCTTACACCTGGTGCATTCTGGATTGGGGAGTAGTCCCATCCGGTGTAATTTATGCAGGGTATAGTACACCCTTAGTAAGGTATATAGCTGCGTCACCCAGGATAAATACCTTTAATAGCCATTCAAACCCCTTTGTGTCAACTTGTGTGCAGTTATCAGGCCAAAATCACCAGGGTATGTAAACTTTTGATCAGGGTCATTTGGGTAGTTTCTGTTGTCATTATGATTTAAAAAGAGTAAACACAGTTGGTTGATAATAAATGGCTTCAGCCAAACACTAACCATGAGTGAAAGAAATGTTTTTGTGTTATCAGTCATATTCTCTGAAAAATGGCCAAGAAATCATTAATTCTGCCAGGGTAACTTATGAGCACAACTGTATGTGTATGCAGTGTGTATGAATGTGTATACCTACCAGCATTTTGAAATGGGACCGAGGGACACCTATTAGCAAAAGTATGTAGGCATACCCCCTGCCTTGTCCCCTTAAAGGAGAATTATACCAAAAACTACTATTCCTTTATACTGTTTTTTTTTCATTTACAAATGCAGCAATTTAGAAATTGAATGGAATTTTAGCACTGAGGAAACACTTTTTGAAAGTCTGGGTTCACACATGTCCGGTGTGAATTTCCTCTCCCTTTTCACTGCAAATTTCCCAAGCAGCTGTTCAACCGTTCAGCTGCGAATTTATATTCGAATTTATGGAGCCGGTGGCCACTGGCATCTGTAACATTAGCTAGATATTAGGGAGCGGGCCGGGAAGCCGGATGCTTTGTCCTTAATGGAAGATTCATCAACTGTCAGCAGGATTCCCCACTGACTGCTGAATGTAAAAAAATAAATAAATATTTCCGGCAATAAAAAAAATCATGAAAAAAATGGCGTTGGGGTTCCCTCCAATCCATACCAGGCCCTTATCTGAGCATGCAGCCTGACAGGCCAGGAAAGGGGGAGGACGAGCGAGTGCCCCCTCCTGAACCATACCAGGTCACATGCCCTCAACATGGGGGGTGCTTTTGGGCAGGGAGGGCCCAGCATGCACTAGTCAGTGACATCAAAGGGGATCGGTGCCACCAGGTGACGTCGCCAGGTGGCCCCGCCCCTTGCCAATACCCTGAAACTGAGCTGCAGCATGGTGGCCAAGACCATACAGCGGTATAACAGGACAGGTTCCACTCAGAACAGCGCCTCACCATGGTCGACCAAAGAAGATGAGTGCACGTGCTCAGCATCATATCCAGAGGTTGTCTTTGGGAAATAGACGTATGCGTGCTGCCAGCATTGCTGCAGAGGTTTAAGGGGTGGGGGGTCAGCCTGTCAGTGCTCAGACCAGGGCCGGTGCCAGGATTCTTGTGTGCATAGGCGAAGGTGCATTTTGGTGCCCCCCCATCCTTCCACCACCGTGACCCCAGACAGCAGCTCTGCCGGGGGGGGTGGGACTTGCTGCAGAGGTTGAAGGGGTGGGGGGTCAGCCTGTCAGTGCTCAGACCATATGCTGCACACTGCATCAAATTGGTCTGCATGGCTGTCGTCCCAGAAGAAAGATGATGCACAAGAAAGTCCGCAAACAGTTTGCTGAAGACAAGCAGACTAAGGACATGGATTACTGGAACCATGCCCTGTGGTCTGATGAGACCAAGATAAACGTATTTGGTTCAGATGGTGTCAAGCATGTGTGGCAGCAACCAGGTGAGGAGTACAAAGACAAGTGTGTCTTGCCTACAGTCAAGCATGGTGGTGGTGTCATGGTCTGGGGCTGCATGAGTGCTGTCGGCACTGGGGAGCTACAGATCATTGAGGGAACCATGAATGCCAACATGTACTGCGACATACTGAAGCAGAGCATGATCCCCTCCACTCGGACACTGGGCCATAGGGTTCTGAGTGGAACCTGTCCTGTTAAACCACTGTATGGTCTTGGCCACCGTGCTGCAACTCAGTTTCAGGGTCTTGGCAATCTTCTTATAGCCTAGGCCATCTTTATGTAGAACAACAATTCTTTTTTTCAGATCCTCAAAGAGTTCTTTGCCTGAGGTGCCATGATGAACTTCCAATGACCAGTATGAGAGAGTGAGAACGATAACACCAAATTTAACACACCTGCTCCCCATTTACACCTAAGACCTTGTAACACTCACGAGTCACATGACATTGGGGAGGGAAAATGCCTAATTGGGCACAATTCAGACATTTTCACTTGGGGGTGTACTCACTTTTGTTGCCAGCGATGTAGACATTAATGGCTGTGTTGAGTTATTTTGAAGGGACAGTAAATTTACACTGTTATACAAGCTGCACGTTCACTACTTTACATTGTAGTAAAGTGTGATTTTTTCAGTGTTGTCACATGAAAAGATAGAATAAAATATTTACAAAAATGTGAGGGGTGTACTCACTTTTGTGAGATACGGTATGTATGTTGCATACAGTGTGTATGTACAGTATGTTGAATGTGTATGCAAAGGTTTAGGAACCCTGACCATTTCCATGATTGTCATTTATAAATATTTGGGTGTTTGGATCAGCAATTTCATTTTGATCTATCAAATAACTGAAGGACACAGTAATATTTCAGTAGTGAAATGAGGTTTATTGGATTAACAGAAAATGCGCAATATGCATCAAAACGAAATTAGACAGGTCTAAGACAGGTTAGACAATCTTTGTTTTCAGGTCATTCGAGAGTTGTTTTGAGGCCCCCATGTTGCCACTCTTCAGAGGAGACTCAAAGAGAGCAACAACTTGCAATTGGCCACCTTAAATACCTTTTCTCATGATTGGATGCACCTGTCTATGAAGTTCAAGGCTTAATGAGCTCACCAAACCAATTGTATGTTCCAATTAATCAGTGCTAAGTAGTTACAGGTATTCAAGTCAACAAAATGACAAGGGTGCCCAAATTTATGCACCTGTTTAATTTAGTATTGATGTATATTGCACATTTTCTGTTAATCCAATAAACCTCATTTCACTACTGAAATATTACTGTGTCCTTCAGTTATTTGATAGATCAAAATGAAATTGCAAATCCAAACACCCAAATATTTATAAATGACAATCATGGATATTGTCAGGGGTTCCTAAACTTTTGCATACAGCTGTATGTATATTGCATGCATGTTGTATATATGTTGCATGTATGTTACATTTATGTGTATGCATGCTTATGGAGTTTGTTTATATATGCAGGTGGCACTGTTGTGTTTTTGAGCATCTAATGTGCATGGAGCCTAAAAAGAACATACACCATGCTTTTTTTTTTAGTTTTTAAGGGAAAAGAAACAAAAGACAGCTTTGGAAAAAAAAATAGAAAAAAGTTTGTTTTTTCCCCCAATCTTTCAGTCTTTTCTGCAGGCCTTCCCATCTCTATTCACGACACATCCACTTTAATACCTGTGACTGGCCCTGATAGAGGCCAGTTCCAATCTCTGGCTTTCATCCCAGTGGATAATGTGACGAACGCGGGTATCAGATCGCTGCCCTCCTGATCTATCACCGCTATGGTCACTACGCAACAATACCACTCTCAGCTGCTTTCAGCACAAAGATTTCCCAGTTCGCGGGACCACCGTCTAAATGTCAGCCACCCGAGAGTGATTGTTACCGGGCTAATTCTAAAAATTAACCCTTTCCGTGCCACCACCTCTACTTTCGGGACCGAACAAGAACTCGGGATTTTAGCAATACCAATTATGATTTTAGAATAACCACCTGTAACACACACTGTCACCACAGACAGGGATTTTCAGATGAGTTATTTTAAACAGTAGCGCTCTTCAAAGGAACAGCTTCTTGATAGCTTGCATTAAGAGCTTTAGGGACAAGATTAACACTTTTCAGAATAAGGTTTAATAATGAAAAGGTCAAGTTTTGGGTGCAGTAAAATATTTACAGAAAAATAAAAAGAATGTTACAAAGCAATAAGAGACATAATATACAGCAGCAAAGAAACAGAATGAAAGTACTTGCTTTTAAAATGTCCATTATCAATCAGAGATGCAAGGATGATTCCATGGGTTCTCGGATGTTCGTTCGTTGATGATAAAATGAGAACTCCCAGCTGTGCTTAGCATTCCCTTTTTCTCTGGGTGAAAAGGGGTGGGGCCGTATACCCCTGACCACTCACTTGAGTAAGGAGGGCCCCGTGGGCTGTCCAGGGCAGACCGTGGAATACAATCTTCCCTAATTCACAATTTCTGTACCGAGATTAATATTTGCTAATATGTACAAGGTGCATTCCTGAAACTGATCAATTATGGTTCAGGATGAATTTAGCAGTCCGACAAGTTCTAACATTAAACAATATCACTTCCTGTGACCCTGGACAGAGGATAAACTATCAGTGGGTCCCTTTATAAATGGATTCTGGGATGTTTAGGCTTGTTCAAACTGGTAGGCCTTTCCGCATTCAAATATATACGTGTTATTAATATGTCATGTTCCTAACTGGAGTTATGAAATGTGGGTATTTTATTGTAATTTTCAGGCATGAGGTGGGGTCGCTGCGAGGTCCTGGTGTTCTGTGTCCCTATTTATGACCCTTGTAAATTCTGAGCCCATTTGATGCCTGCTTGGTAGGTTTATGGTCGGCTAGCACAAACAAACATCCTGCTCATAGCTTAAGATAACAATTCCCTGTTTAAAGTGGCTTTCCTTTGAAATTTCCACACGTAACAGGTATTAGGGTGTGTGTGAGGGATTTGTACTGGGAGATTGTTAGGTTAAAACTGACATGCATCTAAACAAAATGGAGACATGCGTGCGTCTCATACATGATATCATCCCATCGTGTGGGTCTCACATGTGATATCATCACAGATAACGAGAATGTATTCTTACTATTCCTCAATAAGCATTGTATACATTGCGGATCTTCGTAATAGTTTCAAGATGTCATTTACCTATGTCTAAATGTTTTTGCCCTTGACTATTTTTTGGAACTTTGTATTCTCCAATAAAACCTTTCTTAAAAAAAAATGTATTAAAAAAAGTGTTTCCTGTATAGAAAGGAAGATTGAATTTGTCTTGTGGTATGTTAGATCGGTGGACTGGCGCTTTTCTATTTTGCTGAGACACTTTCACTTCTGCAGTAGACTGTAAACTCTTTGCCCAGCATGTGTCTATCTCAGATTGAAGCACACAGCACAGTGTCTCATCACTGCTGTGGAAGCTTTTGAGACGTAGCGGGTGATAAAATATTCAATGTCAGATGTATTTGAAAAAAAAAAAAAAATCCCTGCATTGCATCTTACACCTTTACAGTTTGGGGTTTCAAGTATCTTTTGAATGAAATTTCATGATGTGTTCAGATGCCATTAGTGTGAGTGCAGGAGAACGAGTAGAGCCTTAGTATAGTCTGCCTTGGATTTCTTAACTCTGAGGACCTTCCGAAACAATCCATTCAATGAGGTTGACTTAAGCTAGGTTCACACATGTCCAGTGCGAATTTCCCCTCCATTTTTACTGCAAATTTCCTAAGTAGCTGTTCAACAGTTCAGCTGCTATTTTAGATGCGGTTCAGATGCATATTTTTGGAGCCGGTCGTCACCTTTAACATAAACTGGTTGTTAAGGAGCAGGCTAGGAAGCCGGTCGCCACGTCCTTAACAACGGATGACTCCTCAGCTGTCAGCGGGGTTCTCTACTGACAGCTGAATGTAAAAAAAAAACATTGCCGACAATAAAAAGTCTGCTCCCTGCCCTAATGTAACCCCCCCATGTTGAGGGCATGTGGCCTGGTATGGTTCGCGTCGCTCCCCCCCCCCCCCCCAGCCTACCGGGCTGCAATCTAGGATAAGGGTCTGGTATAGATTTTGGGGGGAAGCCCATGCCATATTTTTTTTTACATTTTGGCTTGGAAGTTCCCCTCAAAATCCATACCAGACCTAAGGTTCCGGATGTGGATTCGGGAGGGGATCCCAAGCCATTTTTGTTTTGGTGTGGGGTTCCCGGTAAAATCTGTAACAGACCCGAAAGACACAGCCTTGCCTGTATATCAGAACGGGATGACAGGGCATGTAAATTGACCACACTATCACATGGATGGGCTTTCTTGCTTAGCATGGTCAGTTTTCAACCAGGAGGAAGGGAAACTGGCAGGATCAGCCTGGTATTAGATAGAGAGATCAGTAAAAACCAAAGTAAAGATATGAAAAAATATAGTAAAATATTGAAAGAGATAGATTATTATAATTAATGTTTTAAGTTTATAAACACTTTAACAAACCTGGAAAGGCAGTTTTTCCCATTTTCTGGATCACCTTGGATTCCTGCATTCATGAGAATCCCTGCGTACTCTCAAGTTGTCTCTTGTTGTCCCTGTTAAAGGGACGACAACCCAAACACTGGTTATATATACAGGTTTATATACCTATCGTACAGTGCAGAGCCACAAGCAGCAATATGCGCATGCGTAGATGTCCGAGCCAGCTGGTTAACAGGAATTCCCTGATAATTATACACAGAATATCAATGATTTATTTTGTTCTTATGTAGCATTTGTTCGTTCTCTTCTGCTTGCCTCACGTCATAGCCTACAAAGGCCAAACACAAGTTATCCCACCAACCAGGTATATAGAAATGGTAAAAATACCAGTCATACTTTTTTTTTATTCCTTTTACTTGCAAATTGGTTTAATTCCACGATACAAATATGAAACGTGACATATCTGGGGCAGGCTAAGGTCTGCTTCTTTCTGTCAGTTCCAGCCTGTTAACTTAATATTATCAGAGATCTTCATTCAGCTACGCTGACCGTTATACATTATTTATATCATGGTTAAACAATCCTCCTGGGGGTTACGCGGTGATCATAGGTACGGAGGAAAAACTGTGTATACATGTTTACAATTTCCAAACAAGTGTACAAAGACATCCTTTAAAGAACACGGGTTCCGCTGACTGGGCAATGTCTCGGCACCCTCCCTGAAACAGAGTATGTTGGCTTTGATTGCTGTGATATTCATCGGGTCGTGTCTGATTAGTATAGAGCAGTGGTTTTCAAACTGCGGCCCGAGGGCCAGATGTGACCTTTTGCTTGCTTTTATCTGGCCCTTGAAG
>BLSH010036269.1:313619-335701 GCA_018402905.1 Glandirana rugosa
TCCTTATGACGGTGTAGTAACCATAGTCATCCTCCTTATCACGGGGTAGTCACCATAGTCACCCTCCTTATCACGGGGTAGTAACCACAGTCACCCTCCTTATCACGGGGTAGTAACCATAGTCACCCTCCTTATCACGGGGTAGTCACCCTCCTTATCACGGGGTAGTAACCACAGTCACCCTCCTTATCACGGGGTAGTAACCATAGTCATCCTCCTTATCACGGGGTAGTCACCCTCCTTATCACGGGGTATTAACCACAGTCACCCTCCTTATCAGGGGGTTGTCACCACAGTCACCCTCCTTATAACAGGGTAGTAACCACAGATAACCTTCTTATCACGGGATAACAACCAACGTCGCCGTCCTTGCTACGGAGTGACAAAGACTACCACCCCCCCCCCCCCCCCCTCATTACGGGGTTCCCCCTATTTTCGTTCGTTTTCCAGTGGGCCAGATGTGACCTTTTGCTTGCTTTTATCCCCCTTGGGGCATTACTCCCCCCCCCCCCCCCCCACCATCAGAAACAGTGAGGCATCGTTCCTGCCGCTGCAACCAACAATAGGGCACTATTCTTCCAATAGACACCAATGATGGGACAATATTCCTCCCACTGACACCACTGTTGGGGGACTATTCCTCCCACTGACACCAATTATGGGGCACTATTCCTCCCACTGATGGGGCACTATTCCTCCTACTGATACCAATGATGGGGCACTATTCCTCCCACTGACACCAATGATGGGGCACTATTCCTCCCACTGATGGGGCACTATTCCTCCCACTGATACCAATGATGGGGCACTATTCCTCCCACTGACACCAATGATGGGGCACTATTCCTCCCACTGATACCACTGATGGGGCACTATTCCTCCTACTGATACCAATGATGTGGCAGTATTCCTCCCACTGACACCAATGATGGGGCACTATTCCTCCCACTGACACCAATGATGGGGCACTTTTCCTCCCACTAATGCCAATGATGGGGCACTATTCCTCCCACTGATACCAATGATGGGGCACTATTCCTCCCACTGATACCAATGATGGGGCACTATTCCTCCCACTGATACCAATGATGGGGCACTATTCATCCCACTAATACCAATGATGGGGCACTATTCATCCCACTGATACCAATGATGGGGCACTATTCATCCTACTGATACCAATGATGGGGCACTATTCCTCCCAGTGATACCAATGATGGGGCACTATTCCTCCCACTGACACCAATGATGATGCACTTTCTCTCCCACTGACACCAATGATGGGGCACTATTCATCCCACTGATACCAATGATGGGGCACTATTCATCCCACTGATACCAATGATGGGGCACTATTCATCCCACTGATACCAATGATGGGGCACTATCTCTCCCACTGACACCAATGATGGGGCACTATTCATCCCACTGATACCAATGATGGGGCACTATTCATCCCACTGATACCAATGATGGGGCACTATTCGTCCCACTGATACCAATGATGGGGCACTATTCATCCTACTGATACCAATGATGGGGCACTATTCCTCCCAGTGATACCAATGATGGGGCACTATTCCTCCCACTGACACCAATGATGATGCACTTTCTCTCCCACTGACACCAATGATGGGGCACTATTCATCCCACTGATACCAATGATGGGGCACTATTCATCCCACTGATACCAATGATGGGGCACTATTCATCCCACTGATACCAATGATAGAGCACTATTCATCCTACTGATACCAATGATGGGGCACTATTCCTCCCAGTGATACCAATGATGGGGCACTATTCCTCCCAGTGATACCAATTATAGGGCGCTATTCATCCCACTAATGCCAACGAAGAGGCACTATTCCGCGGTGCGCAGTCATGTTGGAACCGGAAGGAGCCATCCCCAAACTGTTCCCACAAAGTTGGGAGCATGAAATTGTCCAAAATGTCTTGGTATGCTGATGCCTTAAGAGTTCCCTTCACTGGAACTAAGGGGCCAACCCCTGAGAAACAACCCCACACCATAATCCCCCCTCCACCAAATGATTTGGACCAGTGCACAAAGCAAGGTCCATAAAGTCATGGATGAGTGAGTTTGGGGTGGAGGAACTTGACTGGCCTGCAAAGAGTCCTGACCTCAACCCAATAGAACACCTTTGGGATGAATTAGTGTGGAGACTGCAAGCCAGGCCTTCTCATCCAACATCAGTGTCTGACCTCACAAATGTGCTTCTGGAAGAATGGTCAAACATTCCCATAGACACTCCTCAACCTTGTGGACAGCCTTCCCAGAAGAAGCTTTTATAGCTGCAAAGGGTGGGCCAACTCTATTGAACCCTACGGACTAAGACTGGGATGCCATTAAAGTTCATATGCGTGTAAAGGCAGGCGTCCCAATACTTTTGGTAATATAGTGTGTGTCGCTTGCAGTGTCTGCACAAAAGCTATCCGAACTAAAACCTCCCCTGCCCATGGTGTTAATTATCATTATAGAGCCCTGTGTTCCCAATGTTTGCACAGAGAGGTGTGACGGTTATGCTGCCCCGAATTGTTAATTCTGAGGCTTTAATTACCGCTATTTGTTCACTTGTAGATCATCGATAAACTTTACCATATCACCCGCAGCTCGCAAAATAAAACGACACAAGTACCTAGCAGATCACAATCAAGCTTGTAATATTATTAACGCTACCTATTGAAATACGAGCGAGATAATCTAATCTATTTTATTTCTACAAAGGAACCTGAGCCGCATAAGAAATCCCATTCAGCTAACAGCTGTTTAGGACTTGAAAGTGGTGTCTGTAGCAGGAAATAGGAAGAGCGCTGGAAATTAAATCATGGAAACAAAATGTATTTGTGAAAAGGAAATAATAGCAGCCGTTGTTCGCTGCTGCAGTGAGGAACCCTACACATCGCATTTCTACCGAGCGCTCAAAGAACCGCTGCTGGATAATCGACTTTGAGGGATACTGAGTTTTAAAAAAAATAGAAAATGTTTCCTAATATCATGCAAGAAAAAAAGTGCAGTGTCCGCAAATCTAGCACTTTTGGTGCTGTCGGGTTTTTTAAAACATAGCCTACAATTTGGTCTCGTTCATATGGACATAGTAAGGCGCACTCCCGTGTAAGAGCCATGTTTTCCCACATGGAGATGCACAGGTGTTTTCCGTGCATCCCCATGCAAGCAGCCCCATACATTTCAATTGGGCTGCTGCAGCTGCGTGGGCAACACAAACTATGGGGTTGATTTGCTTGGCAAATAGGCTGTGCACTTTGCAAAGTGCAGCTGCTCCAGAGCTTAGTAAATGAGTGGAAGCTCTGCTGACCTCTATCATCCAATCCCGTGCTAAACAAAAATGCTGATTTTTTTTTCCTTGCATGTGATTGGGTATTCTTTGCAAAGTGTAAATTTAGCTCACTTACTAAGCTCTGGAGCAGTGGACTGCAGCCCGGGGGCCAGGTGCGACCCTTTGCTTGCTTTTATACAGCCCTTGGGGTGCTATTTTATTCACTGAAACAGTGAAGGGCACAATTCCTCCCAATGACGCAAAAATGGGGCCAAATGACACCAATGATGGGGCACAATTCATCCCAATGACACTAACAATGGGGCCCAATGACACCAATAATGGAGGGCAATTCCTCCCAATGACACCAACAATGGGGCCAAATGACACCAATGATTAGGCACAATTCCTCCCAGTGACACTAACAATGGAGCCCAATAAGAGCAATGATGGGGCACAATTCCTCCCCGTGACACCAATAATGGGGCACAGTTCCTCACAATGACATCAACAATGGGACCCAATGACACCAATGATGGGGCACAATTCCTCCCAATGACACCAACAATGGAGCCCAATGACACCATTGGTGGGGCACAATTCCTCCCAATGACACCAACAATGGAGCCCAATGACACAGATGATGGGGCACAATTCCTCCCAATGACACAAACAATGGGTCCCAATGACACCAATGATGGGGCACAATTCCTCCCAGTGACACTAACAATGGGGCCCAATGACACCAATGATGAGGCACAATTCCTCCCAATGACACCAACAATGGCATCCAATAAGAGCAGTGATGGGGCACAGTTCCTCCCAGTGACACTAAAAATGGGGCCAAATGACACCAATGATGAGGCACAATTCCTCCCAATGACACCAATAATTGGGGCACAGTTCCTCCCAATGACACCAACAATGGGGCCCAATGACACCAATGATGGGGCACAATTCCTCCCAATGGCACCAATAATGGAGCCCAATGACACCAATCGTGGGGCACAATTCCTCCCAATGACACCAAAAACGGAGTCCAATGACACTAATGATGGGGCATAATTCCTCCCACTGCCATCAATGATGGGGGAGCTGTAGCCATCCAGCTCTTGCTGAACTACAAGTCCCATGATGCTTCAGCCTTTGGAAGTCATGCTTGTAACTATCACCCTTGCAGTGCCTCATAGGACTTGTAGTTCCGCAACAGCTGGAGGGCCACAGGTTGAGCCCCCATGGTTTAACCAGTCTCCAAGAAATATAACCCTGAAGAAGGGGGTGGTAATTCCACCACTCTGCTTCTATACTTTTATCTTCAATAAACAACTACAAAAATATTTTTTTGGGCTCCTCTCTAATCACCCAAGTGTTTGCTGTGGTAACGCCCCCATTGTCGTTATTAGAAAGGTAGCAGCCCTAGGCCCCTACAGAGTCTATCACCTACCAACTCCATCTGGGATATACTGTAACCCATTGGAAGCAATTTCCTTTATACCCTCCACACAGTAATCTGCTGCTAGGCAGCCTCCAGTGGCACTTGCTGGTGGCACTGTACTTTTCAGAGGGAAAGATTGTAGTTCCGATGTCCACCAGCGGGTGGACACCATAACTACAACCTTCTGCTCTGGGAAGCACTGTGCCACCAGCAGGTGATTCAGGCCCTGGCAGATTATTGGCCCGCTGTGACTCAACTCCCACACATGCACACGAGGGCATGAGAGTTAATTTATCCCAGCATCCAAAGCATACAGATAATGTACACTGAGCTGCACATGCGTGACTCCGATTACACTGAGAAGAAACTTTTATGACAGAAGACAAATACACATTCTCTTCTGCAACAAAAATATACCGGCTAGCAAAAAAATAAAAAAAATTTTTTGTTCACCGATGCTGTCTGGCAGGGCTGTAAAAATCTCCAGATAGATCCGTTTTATGATGCTGTGACTTGGGAGTGGAACTCCTCTAACATCAAATATAGGGACAAAATATATGGAGAAGATGTGCTAACATGACTTAATACCTCGGTAGTTAAAATGTTGAATCTCATTGGAGATTGTATTTATCGTGTAACTAATGGAGATTGTAATGTTGTGGGGGCTTCTGAAGATGGAGATAGAGAGTGTGAAGGCATGGAGGGTCACGAGTGCTGTGGTAGCTGGCTGATGGTATCTGCGCTGCAGGTGGATGAAACTGGAAACTAGCATACCTCCCAACTTTTGAGCTTCAGATTGAGGGACATATGAGGAAAGGGGGACCTGCGGCGCACATAGCGCACCGCGGCAAGATGTGGGCATGGCCAAACTCTTACCAGTGGGAGGGGTTTAAGGGGCGCAATTAAACAAAATCTAGGCTTGTTTGTATAAAATGTGCTTTGATTGCTTTGTCTGGGCCTACCTTAAAGAAGAACTTCACTCGTGTTATGCGTGCAGGGTTGAGGGGTGTGTTGTGTACTGCTTGCAGGGCTGAGGGGTGTACTATGTACTGCGTGCAGGGTTGAGGGGTGCACTAAATTTACAAGTGACAGAAGGGAGAAGTGAGCAGCACCAGCTGTAAAAAACTGTGTCAAGCACCTGGTGGTGGAGTCTAACTTATGCAGGAAGCAACCACTCTTACGACCCTTATAGAGCAGACAGGTGGTTCGGAAGTGCAGGATGGCACGAGGGCGGGACTATTCACAGGTGGTAGCGTGAGATGTCCCACTGAGGCTCGTGCAGAGAGGTAGAGAGGTGGTACATGCTGGGTCGGCAACTGGCTGGCAATGCAGTACAGGAGGAGTAGGCAGAAGAGTAGTCAGGTCCAAGCTGGGTTTGTCAACGGCTGGCAGCAGAGGTACAAGGGGTCAGACAGAAGAGTAGTCATGGGTAGCCGGGGGTCGGTGCAGGTGGATATCAAGCAAAGTCAGGTTAAGCCAGGTCTCAGGATACAAGAACAAGCAATCAGATAATTCAGGCACACTAAACGCTGTAGAATGGACAGCACCAGCTACATGGCGCTGCCCATTTAAATAGGCCATTTGGCGCCAATGCCGGCACGCATCCACGTGCGCGCCTGCGCACAGGAATGGGCATTCCAGCCCAATTTCTAAAACAGGCAGCTGCTGTTTCCTGAAATTGCCCCCCCCCCCAGGGGCAGCCTCCGGATGCCCAGGCGGGCGTTTCTTTCAGACTGGTTTCTCCTGAAAGAGCTAATCAGTTCCTCCTCGTGTTTATTTGCTTCAGGTTCCCAGGAATTCTCTTCAGGGACATACCCTTTCCATTTGACTAAGTACTGCAAGGAACCGCTCCTCTTCCTGCAATCCAAGATGGTTTTGATTTCAAACTCCTCCTCCCCATCTATCAGAATCGGTTCTGGTGGAGCAGGTGTCTGTCCCAGAAAGGGATTGGGGGTCATGGGTTTCAGCAATGTGACATGGAAGACCAGGAGGATGCGTAAAGAAGGGGGGAAGGTCCAGTTGATATGCCACCTGATTGATCCTTTTCTTCATGGGGAAATGACCAATAAATTTAGGCCCCAACTTTTTTGAAGGACAGGTCAATTTTAGGTTCCTTGTAGCCAGCCAGACCTGATTGCCTGGTTGAAGATCCACCTGTGCTCGCCTTTTCTTGTCATAGGCATCTTTGTTGTGTTCCTGGGTTCTGGAGAGTGCTTTCTGCAGGAGTTTTTGATTTTTCTCGAGGGACTTGGTGATTTTGTGCACAGCTGGTACCACACTTTCAGATGTCAGGCTGGGTAAAAATGTGGGGAGATAGCCGTAGTTTGACCAGAACGGGGACTGTTTGGTAGCTGAATAATTGGTTTTGTTGCAGGCAATGTCTGCCAGTGGTAATAATGTGACCCAATCATCCTGAGAGAAAGACAAAAAGCAACAGAGATACTGTTCCAAAGTCTGATTCATTCTTTTGGTTTGGTCATTAGTTTAAGGATGATAAGCAGAGAAGAATGATAATTCAATTTCCAAGGCTGAACAAAGGGCTCTCCGGAACTGGGAGGTGAACTGGGCCCCGCAGTCTGACACTATGTTGGTTGGAATTCCATGAAGGCGAACTATCTCCTTTATGAAGATTTCCGCTGTTTCAGCAGCAGTGGGGGTGCCCTTCATAGGGAGGAAATGTGCCATTTTCGTTAGCCAGTCGATGATCACAAAAATAGCGTTGTATCCTTCAGCTGGTGGCAGCTCGACAATAAAGTCCATTGATATTCTGGACCAAGGCCATTCAGGTATTAGAAGCGGGTTTAATAGACCCCAAGCTCTGGACTTACTGGTTTTAATCCGTGCACAGGTGGGACATGAGTTGACATATCTCTGACAGTTTTCACCAGCGAGCGGCCACCAAAAAGAACGTAGCAAGAGCTCGGTAATTTACCGAGCGCCGAAATGTCCAGCTAGCTTGTGGTTATGGCAGAGTTTAACCAGTTAAAGACTGGCTTGCGTACATTTACTGCTGCAGAGTGGCAGCATAACATGAATCGCCGTTTATAAACGGCGATTCGTGCAGGCGCAGCTAGGGGGCGAGCGCGCGCTACCGGCGGCGCACTCTCATGCTTGCCGCGCGCTCCCTCAGTGTGGCCGCAGGTCGGGCGGACTTGATGTCCGCCGGCGACTCGCGATTGCCTACTACACAGGAAGAACTGCCAATGTAAACACGGCGGTTCTGCGTTCTGTCAGTGGGCATGAGATCTACTGATTCCTGTTATCGGGATCAGTTAGATCTGTCATATCTCTGCCAGCCAGCACCCACACAGTTAGAACACGCCTAGGGAACACAGTTAACCCCTTTCCTGCCAGTGACATATACAGTAATCAGTGGCTATTTTTAGATCTTATCGCTGTATAAATGTCAACGGTCCCAAAAAAGTGTCAAAAATGTCCGATATGTCCGCTGCAATATCGCAGTCCCGATAAAAATTGCAGATCGCCGCCATTACTAGTAAAAAAATAAATAAATAGTAAAAACGCCATAAATTAATTCTCATGGATTGTAAACGCGGCAACTTTTGCGCAAACCAATATCAATATATGCCGATTGCAATGTTTTTTTTACCACAAATATGTATAAGAATACATATCAGCCAAAACTGATGAATACATTTGTTTTTTTATATTTTTTTGGATATGTATTATAGCAAAAAGTAAAAAATATTGTTTTTTTTTTCAAAATTGTCACTCTTTTTTTGTTTATAGCGGTGATCAGAAGTGACGCAGAGGTGATCAAATACCACCAAAAGAAAGCTCTATTTGTGGGGAAAAAAGGATGTCAATTTTGTTTGGGTACAACGTCGCACGACAGCGCAATTGTCAGTTAAAGTGATGCAGTGCGGAATCGCAAAAAATGGCCTGGTCATTAAGGGGGAAAATCTTCTGGTGCTGAAGTGGTTAAGGACCGTTGGGTGTACTTCTTTTGGTACAAAGATCCGGTTACCATGCCACCATAATCCGTCCTTCATTAGTAATCTGGGTTTAGATGGCCCGGAGGTGCCAGCGAGGGTTCGCTTGATCTGTGAAAGCAGGTCTTCCTGGGACAATAACAAGTTTTGTGGGTGTAGAATGGTGTCCGGAGGGACAGGAGTTACGGGCTCACAGAACATCCTAGACAGGGTGTCCGGCTTGACATTCTTGGACCCAGGCCTGTATGTAATATGAAATTGGAATTGTGAGAAAAAGAGTGCCGGGTTTTAGTCTTTTAGCTGTCCTTAGATATTCAAGGTTTTTATGATCTGTATAGATCAGAATGGGATGCGTGGCCCCTTCCAATAGATATTGGTGCTCTTCAAGGGTGGATTTGATGGCCAGCAGCTCTCTGTCCCCTACGTCGTAGTTCTTCTCCAGTGCTGAGATTTTGCAGGAGAAGGATGCAATGAGATGGAGCAGGGCTTTGGAGCCTTGTCTCTGAGAAATCACTGCTCCTACAGCAGTCTCAGACGCGTCTACCTCCAGAACGTAGGGCAGAGCTGAGTCAGGATGCTTCAGTATAGGTGAGGAGCTTCTTTAGAGTTTGGGAGACCGTTTGGGCCTCTGTGGTCCAGTGGAATCGCGAGCTCTGCTTGGTGAGTTGCTTGATCAGAGGTATAATAGCAGAAAACCCCTTTATGAATTTCCGATAAAGATTTGAAAAACCCACAAAGCGTTGGACCCCTATTTATCCACTGGCGCTAACCAGTCCAGGATGGCAGAGGCCTTTTGTAGGTCCATGGTGATGCCAGTGACAGAAATGATAAGGCCAAGGAACTGGATACTGGAGTGCTCGAAAGCACATTTTTCCGCTTTGGCATACAGTCCATGCTGCCGGAGGCGACATAGAATACTGCGGACATGTCTGTGGTGCTCTTCCAGGGAGGAAGAGAAGATGAGAATATCATTGAGATAGATGATTACAAATAAGTCCAGGTAATCTCATAACACACCATTGACAAGATGTTGGAAGGTTGCTAGGGCATTGCAGAGCCCAAAGGGGATGACGAGATATTCAACGTGTCCGAAACGGGTTCAGAAGGCGGTCTTCCACTCGTCGCCTTCCCGAATGTGGACAAGGTTATATGCCCCACGGAGATCCAACTTGGTAAAGAGCGTGGCTGACCCCAGTCTTTGACAAATTACCGGAACTAAAGGCAAGGGGTAGCGGTTCTTAACCTTTATTTTGTTCAGTTCCCTGTAGTCGATGCAAGGCCTTAACGTGTGGTCTTTCTTCTCGACTAAGAATATCCTGGCACCTGCAGGAAACGTGGAGGGCCGAATGAAGCCTTTCTCCAAGTTATCATCAAGATAGACCTTGAGGGCCGTCAGTTCCAGTTCAGACAGTGGATAAATTCGGTCAAAAGGTACCTCTGTCCCAGGTAAGAGTTCAATTGGGCAGTTGTAAGGCCTGTACGGTGGTAAATTTTGAGCCCCCTTTTTGCTGAACATGTCTAAGAAGTCGTGGTAAACTGAAGGAACGGTTTGGCGGACTTCAGAATCAGGATCAGGATCCAAGCTTAGTAGAGTAGAGCCGACTTCTTGGGCCTGATGCAGGAAGTGATGGGAACAGTAGGTGCATAGGAACCGGATATCCCCGGTGGACCAGTTAATGCAGGGGCTCTGTGCCCTGAGCCAAGGTAGGCCAAGGATAATAGTAAAGAGAGGGGATGCGATGACATCCAAGATGAGCAGTTCTTGGTGGCGGCTGGCCGTCACAGTGGATACAGGGAGAGTCTCATGTGTGATGGTACTGGATTTGATGGTGTTTCCATCGGCTAGACAGATGGTCATCTTGTGCACCTTGGGACAAAGAGGAATCTTGTGTTGGGCTGCAAAGGTTTGATCCACAAAGCAGCTACATGCTTCGGAATATATAATTGCCGGAACCTGGATACTCCCTCCGGGAAGCTTCAAGGAAATTGAGAAAGTAAAATGAGAGACATTACTGGTTGCAGGAGGCTCTTCCTTTATGTCCCTTGTAGGACATTTACCTAACTTAGCTGGGCAAGTTCTCACCACGTGCTCAGGCTCACCACAATACAAGCACAGGTTGTGGGCCCAGCGTCGTCGTCTCTTCTCAGGTGTGAGTGATGAGCGGAGGAGCCCTATTTGCATCGGCAGGAGCGGAGGCAGAAGCTGCTGAAGCAGAGGAGAGCAGAGCAGGGTAGCTGGGCACATGGGGCATCATCCAAGTGAGACGCGTGGTTCCAGTGGATCTCTTAGCTCTGCGTTCCCTGAGACGATGGTCTATATGGATTGTCAGATTGATAAGGGTGTCCAGGGTTTGGGGCACTCCGACACAGGCAAGCTTGTATTTTAAGGGCTCTGACAGACCTAGGTGGAACTGATAGAGTGCCGCATCATTCCAAGCCGTGTCTGCGCTCCAGCGCCTGAATTCAGCAACATAGTCCTCCACCGTGCGGCGCTCTTGCTGGAGAGTATGTAAGGCAGCTTCAGCTGTTCCAGCCTGGTGAGGATCCTGGTATAGATGAGCCATGGCGGCGAAAAACAGAGTGAGGGTAGAGACTTCCGGTGCGCTCTGTTCCCATAACCAATGAGCCCAGGACTGGGGCTCACTTTGCAGCAGAGAAACCAGCAGTGCCACTTTCGTGGCTAGAGAGAAGAAAAAGAGCTCACAAGAATTGCAGAAAGCCTGAAACTTGCTGCGATCCCCCGAAAATGTATCCGGTAGGGGAACCTTGGGCTCCGATGGAAGGGCCCCAATGGTGTGGGCAGCGGGTTGTACAGCCCCGGAGCAGCAGGTGCAGCAAGCTGTAGTACCCGTTCTTCGAGCCGGGTGTATCACTCCTGCAGGTTTTTGACTACCTGTGTAAGGCCTGCTAAATGGGCACACAGCTCTTCCATGGCGGAGGGTACTCCCTGCGCAGACTCGGACATGGCTGTCAGTTACTGTAACGCACCTGGTGGTGGAGCCTGACTTATGCAGGAAGCAACCACTCTTACGACTATGATTCGGGATCCCCTGATGGAGCAGACAGGTGGTTCGGGAGTGTAGGGTGGCATGGGGGCGGGATTGTTCACAGGTGGTAACGCGAGATGTCCCACTGAGGCTCGTGCAGAGAGGTAGAGAGGTGGTACAGGCTGGGTCGGCAACTGGCTGGCAATGCAGTACAGGAGTAGTAAGCAGAAGAGTAGTCAGGTCCAAGCTGGGTTCATCAACGGGCTGGCAGCAGAGGTACAAGGGGTCAGACAGAAGAGTAGTCGTGGGTAGCGGGGGGTTGGTGCAGGTGGATATCAAGCAAAGTCAGATTAAGCCAAGTCTCAGGATACAGGAACATGTAATCAGATAATTCAGGCACACTAAACGCTGTAGAACTGACAGCACCGGTGTCACGTACCTGGTAGGCGAGTCTGACTTATGCAGTAGGCAACCTCCCTTACTCACCTGACTCGGGAACCCCTGGTAGAGCAGACAGGTGGCTCGGGAGTACAGGAGAGCACGAGGGTCGGACTGGATCACTGGTGATGGTTATAGGTCCGTTGGAGCGCTCGTGCAGCAGAAGTGTGGTCGTGCGGGCTGGGTCGGCAACTGGCTGGCGGTGCGGTACAGAGGAACAGGCAAAAGAGTGGTCGGGTACAGGCAGAGTTCGTTAACAGGCTGACAGCAGAGGTGCAGAAGGATCAGGCAATCGGATGGTCATAGGCAGGCCAAGGGTCGGTACAGGCGGAGTTCAGACAAGGTCGGGCAAGCTGGGTCACAGGAACAGGAGACAGGAACAGATAACAGGCACAAGTTGCTCAGGAAGGATGGGTACACGCTGTAGATCAGACAGCATTTGCTTACAGGAAGCAGGAAGTTTAAATAGAGCTGCCCTTCATGGAATTAGAGGAAACCACAACCAAGTGCAATTAAACCTCGCACAGTCTTCTAACAACCGGCTACATGGTTCTGCCCATTTAAATATGCCGTTTGGCGCCAATGCCGGCGCACACGTGCTGCGTGCGCCAGCTGTGCACAGGAATGGGCGTTCCAGCCCGATTTCTAGAATTGGCAGCTGCTGTTTCCTGATAAACAGCCCCACTACTGCCCACGGCAGTGCGCCCCTGCTGGGCACTGCTACGGGACATAGCTTTGATTTGCCGGGACTTACGTAAAATTCTGGGACGGTCCGGGGAAATCCGGGACTTTTGGGAGGTATGAACTAGTGAACAGGCCAGGGTCAGTAACAGCCAGGCAGCGAGGGACTGAATCACCAGACAGAGGCAATAATCAGGCCAAGATCAGTAGCAGCCGGGCAGAAGCAGTACAGAATCAGCATACAGAGCCAAGTCCAGTAATCAGGCTGAGGTCAGAGAAACCGGATGAGCAAGGTTCAGGCAGAGAGCAGAGGCAAGGACCAGGAAGATGCCAGGTCATACATGGGTTGACAACTGCGACGGATAAGGTCTCTTGACACACGGAACAAGCTGATGACAATTCAGCAATTTCTCCCAGTGAGACGACCACTGGGCGCCAAGTGTGCATGTCAATTTCTACGTGTATGCATCAAACATCACAGCATGTCTGGTATCGGCCTTTCGGGTAGAAGCATGAGCATCGGGTTGCTTTGGTTTTCTGATTCTGAGAATCCGGTTTATCTTACAGTAATCTATCAATCCAGACCACATAACTGGTCCTACATCAGTCCAGGGTTCCAGATCTTCTAGATCACGTTGCAACACAATCCTCCCTTAACACCTCCCCATCCAGCCTATAGCAGATTGACTTTCTTCCTTCCAAGTGGACGTCATATGATGTCCTCCCAGTGGGGGCTGCCGCAGAAGCATGATCTGTCACCGGCTGTGTCCATCAGACACAGCCGATGACTGATCAGTGTACCGGTTTGTTACCGATACCATGTTACCACTGTGACCAATCACACAGCAGGTCGCATGACAGTTCTAAACAGTGGCTAGCTTCCTTTCATGTCATCCATTGTGTTGCTAGCTGTGATCAGTCAATGTGATCACATGGTACAGACAGGGCCACTCACAGCCCATCTGTACAATGTGCTTAGCTCTGGCCAATCACGGCTAATCACAACAACAAAAAAATCAGTTTCATTCCGTAAAATGCTTGCTTATAGCAATGAAATTGACTGCTATAAGCAATGTTAATGTGTAAAAAAAACAAAAATCCTGATCACTTACCGAGAGTAGTACAATGTTACTATGGTATCATTATATTGCTCTGGGCACAGTGTGTTAAAAAAAATCATAAAATAAGAAAAAAAGTAATAAAAAATGAAAAAAAAAGTATTATTATTATTTTTTCGTACTGTATACAGTATGTTAAAAAAAAAATTGCAAAAGTTATTTTTTTTAAATTTCCTAATTTTCCAAAACATTATGACAAAAAATTACAACTTCAAAAAGCTTGCCATGCCTCTTACTAAATACCTTGGACTGTCTACCTTCCAAAAAGGGGTAATTTGGGGGGTATTTCTACTTTCTTGGAATTTTTGGGCCTCAAGAAATGAGATCAGCCATCCATACATCAGGATTGATCGATTTTCAGATATATATCCCATAGTATGTGGACTTTGTAACTCTTCTACAGACTAAATAATATACATTTGGGTTATTTTCACCAAAGAAATTTAGAAAAATACATTTTGATCTAAATTTTTACGAAGAAAGATTATTTATTTGCCAAATTTTATAACAGGAATGAAGAAAAACATGTTTTTTTCCCCAAAATTTTCAATCTTTTTTCATTTATTTAGCAAAACAAATAAAATTTTATTAATTGATTACAGTGATTAAATACCACCAAAATAAATCTTTAGTTGTGTGAACAAAATAATAAAAATGTCATATGTGTACAGTGTTGGATGACCGCGCAATTGTCATTCAAAGTGCTACAGCGCTGAAAGCTAAAAATTGGCCTGGGCAGGAAGGGGGTGAAAGTGCCCCATATTGAAGTGGTTAAAAGTGATTGTAAACTCTGTTTTTATTTTTTAAATAACAAATGTGTTATACTTACCTTCTCTGTGAAGTTGGTTTTGATCCGAGCAGCCCCTTTGATTGACAGCTGCGATCCTCCTCTTCTTGGGTCGATCTTCGCTGCTTCTGGCCCTTCCCTCCGGTGAGTGCCCCCACAGGCAGCAGCTTCCTATGGGGGCACCCTAGCCGAGTCACAGCTCCATGTATCTATTCAGACACGGAGCCCCGGACCCACCCCCTCTCTCCCCTGATTGGCTGACTGACTTTGATTAACAGCCGTGGGAGCCAATGGCACCGCTGCTGTGTCTCAGCCCATCAGGAGGAGTGACCCGGACAGCTTAGACCAGCCTTTCTCATCCTTTTCAACACAGAGGAACCCCTGAAATAACTTTCCGGTCTCAGGGAACCCCTGCTATAAATTATTTTATCGCCAACTCATGATACATTAGTGTGATGGTCAGTGGGAAGAATGCTCCTTACACTTGTGGTCAATTGGAAGAGTTTCCCCATTACAGATAGCTAAAAACATCAATGGTGTCATTGGGAATTTATCTGAGAGGAAGAAATTTCTTACTGCTCAAGGAACCCCTAGCAACCTCTGGAGGAACCCCAGGGTTCCACGGAACCCTGGTTAAAAAACCCTGGCTTAGACATTCCTGGACATCGCTGGAGAGAGAAGGGGCTCAGGTAAGTATTAGGGGGTGCTGGGGGGGGGGGGGGGTTGGCTTTTATCTTAATGCATAGAATTCACCTTCTGCCTTTACAACTTCTTTAATCTCTTCTGTAGCACTGCAAGCTCAGATTTAAACTGCTGGAATTTCGTGAGAGATTTATTTTAGAATAATCAGTGGATAAAATTCTAATATACAATGGCAACGCGTTTCAATAATGCAAACCATTAAATGAAACAGCCATTTATAACATCTGAAACTGGATGCAAGGACAGTTAGATTCTCTAAATGTGGAATTGCTCATCAATTTAATGTGCTGTAGTGTCAGAAGCAGTTACGGCACGCTCCCATTATTATCACCTTACTCTATTTTAGCAGATTAAATGTCCTTACTTCTTAAAGTAAAATACCTCGTCTTCAACGAGACCCTGCGACCTCGCCTTCCATTACATGAAATTGCCTCGCTGTTCACTCTTTGTTGGAGCTGTGTGTGCCTCTGTTGTACCCGCTCACATATACTCTGCGATAAGGGTGAAAGCCTTGGACAAAGCGCTTCCTTTGCAAAAGAAAATGCCGTCATTTTTTGGGTCTATGATCAAAGGACAAATAGGACTGAAATAGCTTTTAATGAATGTTCCTTTTATAATGTGAGTGAAAGTAGAAATATGTGGATATCTAAACATTTTCATACACCGAACCAAATGTGTATGGTGAGAACATCTGAAATTATTTAACCGTTTGCCGTCCGCCTACCACATATTTACTGCGGCAAGTTGGCTCTATTGCGCAAAATCCTGTATGTGATTATGTGCAGTAGCCACGGGGGGCGCACGTGCACCGCCAGAGGCGCGATCTCGCGCTGATTCGACACAGGTGGAGCCAATCAGAGGGTCACGTCCGCCGGCCACCCGCGATCACTCCCCACAGATATAGAACTGCCGTCTGCCAATGTGAACAAGGCAGACCGCCGTTCTGTAAGGCAGTCAGGGCTGGCCCAAGACATTGTGCCGCCCGGGTCCTACAATGAAATGCTGCCCCCCCCAAAAAAAAAAAAATTCACATCGACCAAAATGGCCCCCACATTCATTATTTTATATCATGATAATTAAAACTAAAATTAAATTTATCAGGAAGTCAGATTTACATGCAACACCACCTTGTCTATATGCAAAATTATATGATATATCATTATGTTCAATGCCAAGGTGCGTGTCTAGGGCAGTATAGGGGCAAACTAGGGCAGTATAGGGACAGGCTAGGGTAGTATAGGGGTGGGCTAGGGTAGTATATGGACAGGCTAGGGCAGTATAGGGGTGGGCTAGGGTAGTATAAGGGCAGGCGGAGCGGCCCGGGGGGGGGGGGGGCAGTTGTCATCATGGCACACAAAACTGCTGGAAAAAAAATCTTGGTCATCAATTTAATAGATAAATAGAAGAGAAGGAGAGGTGGCCATGGTTTGCTGCCCCTCTCAAAGTGCTGCAACTGGGACCCATGGTAGGGCTGGACCTGAAGGCAGTGTTTCTCAACCTTTTTTCAGTCAAGGCACCCTTTAAAAATGATGGACAATCTCGAGGCGCCCCATTCTTAAATGTAAAAACCATTAATGCAGCAACATCCGCACAGGTAGAAGACACTCAACGTTAGAGGTGATTACTTCTTCCAAAGCAAGTACACTTTTCTGACTAGTACTCCAATGTTTCTCTTCTCCCTCAGTTTTACAAGGATTCTATGCAAGTGACTGACATTCTTCATATCAACTGATGATGCCATTGGTTATTAGGACCCGGCATCTAGAAGGTTGTAATGGTGCACAATGAAAACCTGTGGCTTTGTGTAACTAAATGGCAGCCTTCATCCACCTGCCGGCTTGTATATAATTTTTGGGCAATTTGTAGGCATTTTGCCAAGGCGCCCCTGAAGAATCTTCAAGGCACCCCAGAGTGCCTGGGCACCCTGGTTGAAAAAGGCTGCGGTAAGGCATGGACACTGTGATCTTGTGTTCTTGCTAAACAGGAACACGGATCACTGTGTCCATGCAGTGAGCCCACCCCCTTCCCCCCCCCTCGCCACAGTAAGAAGGCACTCCCAGGGAACACATTTAACCCTTTGATCGCCCCTGATGTTAACCCCTTCCCTGCCAGTGTAATTTATACAGTGTCAATGCAATTTTTAGCACTGATCACCATAATAATGTCACTGGTTCCCAAAAAAGGGTCAACAGTGTCAAGTGTTCGATTTGTTCGCCGCAATGTCGCAGTCCCGCTAAAAATCGCTGATCGCCGCCATTACTAGTAATAAATAAATAAATATGCCATAAATATATCCCCTATTTTGTAGATGCTATAACTTTTGCACAAACCAATCAATTTACGCTTTTTTTTATTGGATATGTTTTATAGCAGAAAGTAAAACCTTTTTTTTTTTCAAAATTGTCGCTCTTTTTTATTTATAGAGCAAAAGATAAAAACCTCAGAGGTGATCAGATACCACCAAAAGAAAGCTCTATTTGTGGGAAAAAGGGACATCAATTTTATTTGGGTACAACGTCGCACGACCGTGCAATTGTCAGTTAAATTAACTCAGCGCCGTGTTGCAAAAAATGGCCTGGTCATGAAGGGGCTGAAGGGGTTAAATAGCACAAAGAGAAACAATGTATTTCAGTAATCCATGACAACAACAAGAAATCTGGTTTTGCACCGGAGACCGTGCTGGTCTGATTGGATCGGTCACTAGTGGTGGGCATAGGCGTGCGCAGTGGGGGGGGTGCCAGGTGTGCCTGGGCACAACCTAACCACTCTGTGCACTGCCAACTTCCCTCACTGCCCAGACTTCCCCTCATGTTGCTGCTGGCTTCCCTCCTCCTCCATCGGCTGATGGAGAGTGGGAGGAAAGACTAGTCAATATGTCATTCACCGGCCCCATCCTTTTCTAAATGAACACAGTGAACACACTCAGTCACTGTGTTCATTCGTAACTGAAGTATAGTAAACTGTGCAGGATCTCGACCCTTACTCTAACCCTGGCAAACCTTGATCTTGTTATTTTATTCTTTATTTTTTATTTTAATTTTTTTATTTTACACACTTTTTTTTAATTTGCATCTTCATCTTGCAAAGAGAAAGACACAAGGTATCTTCCTCTCCATTCAGAAGAGGCTATCATAGTGACCAGGTGACCCGGAACCGGGAGTCCTGGGTCCCAATCGTTAGTACGAGGCCTAGAGCTCAAGGTGAGAGCCCGGTCTGTGTGCTGGGAGCGCGCTGCACAAAGAGAGATACGCGGAAAAAGACCACATACACTCACTGGACACTTTATTGGGTACACTTGTTCAATTGCTTGGCAACACACATTGCTAATCAGCCAATCACATGGCAGCAACTCAGTGCATTTAGGCATCTAGACGTGGTGAAGATAACTTGCTGAATTTCAAACCGAGCATCAGAATGGGGAAGAAAGGGGATTTAAGTGACTTTGGACGTGGCATGGTGTTGGTGCCAGACGGGCTGGTCTGAGTATTTCTGGGATTTTCACACACAACCATCTCTCGGGTTTACAGAGAATGGTGAGTAATAGAGAAAATATCCAGTGAGAGGCAGTTGTGTGGAGGAAAATGCCTTGTTGATGTCAGAGGAGAATGGGCAGACTGGTTCCAGATGATCGAAAGGCAACCGTAACTTAAATGACCACTCGTTACACCTAAGGTATCCAGAATACCATCTCTGACCGCACAACACACCCAACCTTGAAGCAGATGGGCTACAGCAGCAGAAGATCACACCTGGTGCAACTCCTGTCAGCTAAGAACAGGAAACTGAGGCTACAATTGGCACAGGATCACCAACATTGGACAATAGAAGACTGGAAAAATGTTGCCTGGTCTGATGAGTCTGGATTTCAGCTGCGACATTCAAATGGTGGGGTCAGAATTTGGTGCATGGATCCAGCCTGCCTTGTATCACCGGTTTGGGCTGGTGGTGGTGGTGTAATGGTGTGGAAGTATTTTCCTGGCACACTTTGGGCCCCTGAGTACCAATTAAGCATGGTTTAAACGCCACAGCCTACCTGAGTATTGTTGCTAAACATGTCCATCCCTTTATGACTACAGTGTCCCCATCTTCTGATGGCTCCTTCCAGCAGGATAATGCACCATGTCACAAAGCTCCAATCATCTCACCACTGGACAATGAGGTCCCTGCACTCCAATGGCCTCCACACTCCCCACATCTCATCCAATAGAGCAATTGATGCTATCATGTCACTATGGAGCAAAATCTCTGAGGAACGTTTCCAACACCTTGTTGTATCTATGCCACCAAGAATGAAGGCAAAAGAGGGTCCAACCCGTTACTAGCAAGGGGGACCTAATAAAGTGGCTGGTGAGTGTATGCGTATGGTCCTCAGGAAGGAATTAACTGAATGATGATAAAAGAAATGCAGACAGGTAAAATCGTAGTGTTGGCTAACATTAGTGGTCAGCATAGAAGTGCCCTCTTCCTGCATTAATGGTCAGTGTAGGTAGGAGATCAGTTTGGCATTGCTCACTGCCCAAGGAACCCCTGGAAACCTAAGGAGGGACTGTCAGATCCCAGGGAACTCCGGTTAGACTGTATTTTTATGTTTTCGTTCCTTTAACCACTTGCCGACCGCCGTATGACTATAAGCGGCGAAAGTGTGGCTCTGTTCCGCGAATCGTGCTCGTGCCCGCCGCACGCTCCCTGAGCTGGGCCGTGGGTTGGGCAGACTCGATGTCCACACGCGACTCGCAATGGCCTGTGAAAGGGCCAGAACGGGGAACCGCCGATGTAAACACGGCGGTTTCCCGTTCTGACAGGCGGCATGATGGAGATCTACTGATCCCTGTACTCGGGATCTCTGGTGCCCCTGGCAGCCCAGCCCCCTCACAGTTAGAACACGCCTAGGGAGCACAGTTAACCCCTTCACTGCCCCCTGCAGGTTAACCCCTTCACTGCCAATGATATTTATACAGTAATCACTGGATATTTAAATTTCTGATCGCTGTATAAATGTCATTGGTCCCCAAAAAGTGTCAAAAACGTCCAACATGTCCGCCGCAATATCGTAGTCCCAATAAAAATCGCAGATCGCCGCCATTACTAGTAGAAAAAAAAATTTGTAAAAGCGCCAGAAATTAATTCTCATGGTTTGTAAACGGGGCAACTTTTGTGCAAACCAATCAATGAACGCCAATTGCGTTTTTTTTTTTACCACAAATATGAGGAAGAATATATATCGGCCAAAACTGATGAATAGATTTGTTTTTTTATATATTTTTTTATTTGTATTTTAGCAAAGAGTAATAAATATTGTTTTTTTAGCAAAATTGTCGCTCTTTTTTTGTTTATATCGGCGATCAGAATTGACGCAGAGGGGATCAAATACCACCAAAAGAAAGCTCTGTTTGTGGGGGAAAAAAAGGACCAAATTTTGTTTGGGTACAACGTCGCACGACCGCGCAATTGTCAGTTAAGTGACGCAGTTCCGTATCGCAAAACGTGCTCTTGTTCTTAAGGTGGGAAATCCTTCCGGGGCTGAAGTAGTTAATGTTGAATACCAAATCAGACATCTTTCCATCTGGGAGTGCAGTCATGGCGGATGCATACATTTGCATCCAATAGGCATGACCTTTTAGGGCATTTATGCATAACGGAGGAGAGGGAAGCACATCGTCGCAGGAGGGGGAATGACAAATGAAGAAGAGAAGGGAAAAGGAGAGAGGGAGGAAATACTAGAGAAGAGAGCAGAGGTGAAGATGACTTCACTTTATGTGCTGCTCATTCAGGAAAACAGACATTGATTGATGAGGAGGGAGCAGAAGGCCTCAAAGTTGGGAGGCTGGAGAGGTTCCATGACCTCCTCTGTGATGGCACCCTCCCCACATTAACCTTCTCACTTCTGCTAGGCAATTAGAGCATTCAGATCCTTTCTGAGAGCAAAGTGAATTATCAATCCAACAATACAGAAGGTCTACAATGAATCACAGCGAGCAAACCCAGTTTGTCTGATTTACTTGGCTGTCACGTTAGGCTCATTATTGTCATCTCTGATTAATATCACATTTTGTAGGCTTATTATTTTTACAGACGTATTCCACCATTGAGTCTTCCTTGGTGTTCTGCTAATTCTGAACGATGGTATGCTTAGCGAAGGACCAGAAAACATTCTGAAATCTCATTCACAGTGGTGGTCAACTTATTTGATATAGGGGTCCTCACGTGTGGCCCTGGGCCCTGACATTGCAGAAGGGCTGCACATATTGAACAGTGTATGTCAGGGGTAGGCAACCTTTCAGAGTTTGAGATCTACCTGGGCAATATGGAGGAAATCAAAGATCCCCGGGGGCAGCGCCATTTAAAAAAAAAAATGTAAAAACTATCAAACCCCCAATAAAAAGATGGCATAGTGTGCCACAGTAGTACTCTGCCCCTCTTCATATCACGTGATATCACCCCCCCCTACAATAGGGGCCTCTGATCCCCCCCCCGTCCTTCCATAGTAATGTCTCCTGTCCCCCACACAGCAGTGTCCTTTGCCCCCCTGACCATCCCCCCAGTGTAGTGTCCCCTGCCCCTCTGTTACCCCCACCCCCCATTGCAGTGCACTCTGCCCCCTTCACATCACTCCCCCACTATAGTGTACTCTGCCCCTCTGACCCCCATATAGCAGTGAGCAGTGTCCTCTGTCCCCTTCACATCA
>BLSH010036269.1:336126-400311 GCA_018402905.1 Glandirana rugosa
GGCGATGTGTTTTCCATACTTTTGCGATGGACGTGTGTCCCCCCCCCACTCTGCAGTGTCCTCTGCCTTTCACATCAACTCCCCCTCACTGTAGTGCCTTGTGCCCCCCTGAAGTGTGCAGGTAGCGTTTTCATACCTTTTGTGTAGCGGTACCCCTGGCTGAAATTGGTGGTTCATCTCTGGAAACTTGCCCAGCAGTGCTCTCACCTGCTGTCCTCTCTTGCTCCTCCTGTGCATCCCGACCAGGACATCTCTGTGTGTTGTAGGAGGGCCCCATCTGCACCCAAGCCCAGGCCCAAGGTTACCCCGCCTCCAGAATGGGGAGCTCCCCCAAAGCCCCCGACAGCCTAACACTATCTCCAGCTATTCCACCCACACAACTCCTCCCCAGCCGGGCTGATCCTAGGTATTTAAGGAGGCCTCCCCCCTGCTAATCCAGGTTAGGAATTGGTCAGGGCTCCCTAAATCACCCCAGGCAGCTCCACCTCTCCTCTCCTCAGAACATTCTAGAAAGCTCTGGAAAGAAGAGGGAGGTCTCGGTGATGCTGCCTGTGAGTCACCAGCTCTACCCTGGGTCACTCCCAATCCAGAACAAACACGAATAAACAGGCCTGGCTGCTAGCCAGGCCTGCCTAAATTTCCCTACACTGACAACCCTCACTCTAGCACCTATACTACTAGAGGGTGCTACAGTTGTAAGGTGTACAGCAGAGTGGGAGGGGAGGCAGCATAGTACTGGAAGGAGGGAGCAGGAGCTGCCAGTGTTAACTTTTTCCATATCTACAAGCTGGCAATTGGTTGCTAGGACCACCCAGCTTTATAACAACAAATCACGTGGTGCTTAACTGCAGTAGCTCCCAATTCCGCCCTCTGTCCACTATGCTGTCTCCCGCTCTCCGTTCTGCTGTAAAGTGAGAACGACAGAGGATGAGGAGAAAGACCGGCTAAGCTGTCTTTGAGATCTACCTATCAGCTGCCTGTAGTTGACAGATAGATCGCCACCAATAGGTTGCCAACCCCAGGTGTATGTAATGCTAAAAATGGTCATATTGGACTTTGGTGGATGGTCAGAACCTGCGGGCGTGCTACAGACACGGCTGGACACTGGGGACATGCTACAGGAGATTGTCAAAGACTTCAGGTCTGCTACAGGGTTGGAAACTAGGGACATGCTATGAGGGGTTGTCAAAGATTCGGGACTTGTTACTGCTAAAAAAAATCAATGCTAATACAGTCAGCACTCCCTACAGCACGCCTCAAATTTTACTGGCACCATATTTGATATTTCATTTCACTAGCAGATTCCAGGTTAAAGTGACACTAATTGATCTCCTTAGTCTCAAAAAAATCCATATAGATTCACTATATAATGGCCCTGTATTCTATTTTTCACAAATTTGTTTGCTGTGTTTGTATGCTTCCATGTGACACCCTTTGTGAGCTCCGGAACCTCTCCTTTTCCTTCTCACTTATATTTGTTTAGAATGTGCAGTATACATTGATTGGTCATTTATACTGCTTTATAAACAAAACAAATCCCATAGTCCATAATACACATCCCATAGTCCATAGTACACATCCTATAGTACACATCCCATAGTCCATAATACACATCCCATAGTCCATAGTACACAACTTATAGTACACATCCCATAGTCCATAATACACATCCCATAGTCCATAGTACACATCCCATAGTCCATAATACACATCCCATAGTCCATAGTACACATCCCATAGTCCATAATACACATCCCATAGTCCATAGTACACATCCCTAGTACACATCCCATAGTCCATAGTACACATTCCATTGTCCATAATACACATCCCATAGTCCATAATACACATGCCATAGTCCATAGTGCAAATCCCTAGTACACATGCCATAGTCCATATTACACATCCCATAGTCCATAGTGCACATCCCTAGTACACATCCCATAGTCCATAGTACACATCCCATAGTACACATCCCATAGTCCATAGTACACATCCCATAGTCCATAATACACATCCCATAGTCCATAATACACATGCCATAGTCCATAGTGCACATCCCTAGAACACATGCCATAGTCCATATTACACATCCCATAGTCCATAGTACACATCCCCAGTACACATCCCATAGTCCATAGTACACATCCCCAGTACACATCCCATAGTCCATAGTACACATCCCATAGTACACATCCCTAGTACACATCCCATAGTCCATAGTACACATCCCATAGTCCATAGTACACATACCATAGTCCATAGTACACATCCCATAGTCCATAGTACACATCCCTAGTACACATCCCATGGTCCATAGTACACAACCCATAGTCCATAGTACACATCCCATAGTCCATAGTACACATCTCATAGTACACACCCCTAGTACACCTCCCATAGTCAATAGTACATATTCCATAGTCCATAGCACACACCCCATAGTCCATAGTACACATCCCATAGTCCATAGCACACATCCCATGGTCCATAGCACACATCCCATAGTCCATAGTACACATCCCATAGTACACATTATATAGTCCATAGTGCACATCCCATAGTCCATAGTGCACATCCCATAGTCCATAGTACACATTCCATAGTCCATAGTACACATCCCTTATTTCATAGTATACATCTCATGGTACACATCTCATTGACACAGTTGGCCAAAGAGGGATTACTTTGACACAGTTAGCTAGGGAGGGATCTCTTTCACATAGTTGGCCAGAGAGGGATCACTTTGACGCAGTTGGCCAGAGAGGAATTGTTTTGACACAGTTGGCCAGGGAGGGACCACTTTGATGAAGTTGACAAGAGAAGGATCACTGTGACACAGTTGGCCAGGGAGGGATCACTTCTACACAGTTAATCATAGAGGGATCACTTTCACACCATTGGCCAGGGAGGGATAGCTTTGATGCATTTGGCCAGGGAGGGATAACTTTGATGCAGTTGGACAGAGAGGGATCGCTTTGACACAGTTGGTTGTTGGTGGTTGTTTTCACCTTTGTGAAAGTTTCATGAATATGTTTAAAATATATATGTGTAATTGCCTTTGAAAATCGTATTCAAGTATTGACAGCCAGGCTGATGTGCTAGCATAATAATCTCCCAGCGATCGATTCTATCAAAATCAATTACATGCTGCTGAAATCAATGGCATGCATTATGAGGAAAACCACATTATTGATTTCATTGCATTACATTTACCTCCTGGTGCATCACCAATGCCGTGATGAAAAGCACAGAATCCATATTCACGACAGGCGGTTTTGCAGCAAAGAGTCGATTTGCATTATCTTCTATGTGGTTTTAAAGACAAAGCGGCAACTTTCAAACATCTTTTGTGTTGGTTGTATGATTGGAGGCCATAGTACACATCCCTTAGTCCATAGTACACCTCCCATAGCCCATAGTACACATCCCCATAGCCCATAGTACACATCCCATTGATACAGTTGGCCAAAGAGGGATCACTTTCACATATTTGGCCAAAGAGGGATCACTTTGATGAAGTTGATCAGAGAGGGATCACTTTGACACAGTTGGCCAGGGAGGGATCACGTTCACACAGTTGGCAAGAGAGGGATCACTTTCACACAGTTGGCCAGAGAGGGATCGCTTTGACACAGTTGGCCAGAGAGGGATCACTTTGGCACAGTTGGCCAGAGAGGGATCACTTTGGTCCAGTTGATCAGAGAGTAATCACTTTAGTGCAGCTGACCAGAGAGGGATCACTTTCACACAGTTGGCCAGCGAAGGATTGCTTTAAAGCACTTCGCCAGAGAGGGATCACTTTGATTCAGTTGATCAGAGAGTAATCACTTTAGTGCAGTTGACCAGAGAGGGATCATTAACACAGTTGGTCAGAAAGGGATCACTTTGACATAGTTGGCCAGAGAGGGATCACTTTGATGCAGTTGGCCAGAGACGGATCGCTTTGATGCAGTTGGCCAGAGAGGGATCACTGGCACAGATGGCCAGAGAGGGATCACTTTGACAAAGTTGGCCAGAGAAGAATTGTTTTGACACAGTTGGCCAGAGAGGGATCACTTTGATGAAGTTGACAAGAGCAAGATCACTGTGACACAGTTGGCCAGGGAGGGATCACTTCTACACAGTTGATCATAGAGGAATCACTTTCACACTGTTGGCCAGGGAGACATAGCTTTGATGCAGTTGGCCAGGGAGGGATAACTTTGATACAGATGGCCAGAGAGGGATCACTTTGATCCAGTTGATCAGAGAGCAATCACTTTAATGCAATTGGCCAGAGAGGGATCACTTTGACCCAATTAGCCAGAGAGGGATCACTTTGATGCAGTTGGCCAGAGAGGGATCACTTTAAAACAGTTGGCCAGAGAGGGATCACTTTGATACAGTTGGCCAGAGAGGGATCACTTTGATGCAGTTGGCCAGAGAGGGATCACTTTGATGCAGTTGGCCAGAGAGGGATCACTTTGACAAAGTTGGCCAGAGAAGAATTGTTTTGACACAGTTGGCCAGAGAGGGATCACTTTGATGAAGTTGACAAGAGCAGGATCACTGTGACACAGTTGGCCAGGGAGGGATCACTTCTACACAGTTGATCATAGAGGAATCACTTTCACACTGTTGGCCAGGGAGGCATAGCTTTGATGCAGTTGGCCAGGGAGGGATAACTTTGATACAGATGGCCAGAGAGGGATCACTTTGATCCAGTTGATCAGAGAGGGATCACTTTGACCCAATTAGCCAGAGAGGGATTACTTTGACGCTGTTGGCCAGAGAGGGATCACTTTGACGCTGTTGGCCAGAGAGGGATCACTTTGACGCTGTTGGCCAGAGAGGGATCACTTTGACGCAGTTGGCCAGAGAGTGATCACTTTGACGTAGTTGGGCAGAGACGGATCTTTATGACGCAGCAGGCCAGAGAGGGGAACAATATTCTCCTATATAGATGCATTGCAGAGGTGTGGATATCAATAAAATGTGGAATATTCATGGCAGTGTGTTGGCAGACATCCTTTGTACAAGAAGAGGCTCTACCAACAAGCATGCACCAACTTTACATATCTTTAGTTGTATTAAAGTTTTTTCCACCTTTGTTAAATTTTTCATAAATATGTTAAATATACTAAAAAAATGTTTTTGTTGGTATGTTAACCTTTTTACATTTTCCCCTATGCCCGATCCAATATTCCTCTTTCTGTAGAAAGTTCGATTGTTAAGGGCGATACCATCGGTATATTTTGAATTCATTACAGGATTGCTGCCCCACCAGTAGATTCTGTCTGTGTGACCGCATGATTTTTTTGCCCCACTTTCCTTCTCTGACATCACCGAGCCTAAGGAGAGATAAGCATCCTGCTTCTGAATGCAACACATCTCCCCCATAACAATTGCCCTTGAAAATCGTATTCAAGTATTGACAGCCAGGCTGATGTGCAAGCATAATAATCTCCCAGCGATCAATTCTATCAAAATCAATTACATGCTGCTGAAATCAATGGCATGCATTATGTGGAAAACCACATTATTGATTTCATTGCATTGCATTTACCTCCTGGTGCATCACCGATGCCGTGATGAAAAGCACTGAATCCATATTCACTACAGGCGGTTTTGCAGCAAGGAGTCGATTTGCATTATCTTCTATGCGGTTTTATAGACAAAGCGGCAACTTTCAAACATCTTTTGCTGGTTGTATGATTGGAGTCTCATCTGTCTGATTGGTGACCTACATTCTTGTTAGTTTGAATGGGGATTGCAAGCTGAGTATAAGGACCTATTTTAGCAAGTCAATGAGCACAAAAGCCAAAGCAAGGTTTTTCTTGTAATTGGTGATAGCTTGGCATTCATGGAATAACCTTTTGACATATTTGGAGGGGGTATCACCAGGCAGTAGAGCTGCACGATTCTGGCTAAAATGAGAATCACAATTTTTTTTGCTTAGAATAAAGATCACGATTATCTCATGATTCTCGCTGCGTAACATCTTACATATACAAAAAAATTGTGCTAACAGCACTGTTTAGTTTTTTTTGAAGGTGTAATTTTTCCAAAAAAACACTGTGTGAAATAAAATATTGCAAAAACCGCCATTTTATTCTCTAGGGTCTCTGCTAATATATATATATATATATATATATATATATATATATATATATATATATATATAATGTTTGAGGGGTCTAAGTAATTTTATAGCCGAAAATACTGGATTTTTACTTGTAAGCAACAAATGTCAGAAAAGATTTAGTCTTTAAATGGTTAAACTAAACTCTTCTTTACACTGTGGAGTTCATTCCTTTGAAGTAGTAAAGTTAAATAATCCCTGGTGTGTGCCTAACAAAGGTGAGCAGTCCACCACATCCCAACAATACATAAATTGAGAAGGTGGCCCCAAGGAGAAAGGGATATTAGGGGGGATGCTCAAACCACACTATATATATGAAAAGTATAAATCGTTTATTTATGAACAGTAAAAGCACATCATTTGTACATATGAACAGACATATAAAAATGCAAAGCAATACAAAATACGTATACCACACAGTGGGCAGAGTGGGTATGGCCCACCGGTGATCAAGACGTATGTCCCAACATGTTTCGATATCACAATAAGTGTTGTATCTTCCTCAGGAGAATATTGTATTGCCGAAAATATCAATTCTATGAAATAGAATGTACAAATATAAGTATAGTATAGACTACAAACAAGGTAAAATACAAAATATTTGATAATACAGTAATACATGTGATAAAGAGAGAGATAATTACACATATAAATGCATGCCTGAAAGGTGGTTCATGACAAACAATACACATAAAGGAGTGGGCTCACCCGGATATGTAAAATATTCAGCGTAAGGAAAAACGTTTCTCCAGTTGTCCCACAATGAGGATAGGAGATAAGCTCAAGGTAAGTATTGAGACTGCAAGCTGCAGATAGGCGTAGCTCTCCACAAGGACCGGACGTACAAAAAAGGAAGAGAGGCTCCTAAGGGCATAGTGAGGAAATAACCACGGGTAATGAGACTAACTTGAATATAGTAGCAAAATAGGACAGGTGTAAGCAAAAGAAGAAAAAATAAATAAAATAAGAAAAAATAAAATAATATAATGATCTTACGCCCAAATCCACCACACCCACATGGGGCAGAGGTCAGGATTCTCAAGATGTGAGTATTTCAGCCCTCATTGTAGGTCGCCACAAAAGGTCTTCCCACAGAGTGCCTGCCAGGTAGCAACACTGCTCCAAAAAATATATATATGAGAAAAGGGGTAATAATATATAACAGCACAAAGGGAGAAACAGGGATTGCTGATGTATCTAAGCAAATACCGCCAAAGTACTGACCTGTGTGTGTAGGTAAGAACTAAGAGACAGCCTCATCCAACATGAAAGTCGTTCAAATGCCGGAACTGGGCAGAAACGCTGACCTGGGGGGTATAAGTACCCCCATGTATCTCTGGGCCGGGCCTTTTGGCAATCTGGGGACACCGCCCATTTCACTACGAGGGGGTACTTATACCCCCCAGGTCAGCGTTTCTGCCCAGTTCCGGCATTTGAATGACTTTCATGTTGGATGAGGCTGTCTCTTAGTTCTTACATACACACACAGGTCAGTACTTTGGCGGTATTTGCTTAGATACATCAGCAATCTGATAGGGACCCTGATGTAAGGGAGGACTCTAATGGGGACCCTGATGTAAGGTAGGGCTCTGATGGGGTCCCTAATGTAAGGAAGACTCTGATAGGGACCCTAATGTAGGGGGGGGGCTCTGATGGGGTCCCTAATGTAAGGAAGACTCTGATAGGGACCCTAATGTAGGGGGGGGGGCTCTGATGGGGACCCTGATGTAAAAAAGGCTTCAATGGGGACCCTGGTGTAAGGGGGGCTCTTATGGAGACCCTGATGTAAGGGGGACTCCGATAGGGATCCTGATGGGGACCCTAATGTAGGGGAGGCTCTGATGGGGACCCTGATGTAAAAGAGGCTTCAATGGGGAGCCTGATGTAAGGGGGGGGGTTTTATGGGGACCCTGATGTAAGGGAAACACCGATAGGGACCCTGATGTAAGGGGGACTCTGATAGGTGAAAGGGTTAACTGTGTTTTAATGCTGATTCTGTATATTTCCATGTTATTTCTATTATCTGAGTTATACTTGGTATGTGTTTACTTGCTACAGATGTTTTGGCTAATAGATTAATATGGCTGCTTTATTATGAGATTATGCTCTGCACGTAATATGTACATAAGTTATGAGTTGTTTTCTACTAGAGCACTATGACTTGTAAACATCGCTGGAATGTATCTCATGATGTTCTAATTCTTGGGTAGAACATTTGCAAGTGGTCTACCCCCCTTTGTTTTTGTACAAAAGCCAGGGATATTTCCCTGATTAAACAAACATATTTTGACTCCATCCCGTGCGTGTGTGCCATTTTGTGTTCCCGGGATCGATCCAGAGTGGGGGTCATCCAGCAGTCTGGTTCAAGTCCCCTTTAACTGGTGTCAGAAGTGGGATTCAAACCCATGCCTCTAATGGGGACCCTAATGTAAGGGGGGCTCTGATGGGAACCCTAATGAAAGGGGGCTCTTATGGGAACCCTGATGAAAGGGGGCTCTGATGGGAACCCTAATGTAAGGGGGGCTCTGATGGGGATCCTAATGAAAGGGGGCTCTGATGGGAACCCTAATGTAAGGGGGGCTCTGATGGGGACCCTGATGAAAGGGGGGCTCTGATGGGGAACCTGATGTAAGGGGGGCTCTGATGGGGACCCTGATGTAAGGGGGGCTCTGATGGGGACCCTGATGAAAGGGGGGCTCTGATGGTGACCCTGATGTAAGGGGGGCTCTGATGAGAACCCTAATGTAAGGGGGGCTCTGATGGGGACCCTAATGAAAGGGGGCTCTGATGGGGACCCTGATGTAAGGGTGTGTTCTAAAGGGTATCCTGATGTAAGGGTGGGCTCCTAAGACAGACTCTGGTATAAGGGGTGCTCTGGTGGGGACACTAATGTAAGGGAAGTTTGGAGACGCCTGGGCTATGTTTAATATACTTTAAAATTGTTATTTGATGATGGACGTCCTCCGGGAAATGAGGCAGGGCTCCATCTGACTCGCTGCAGCTTCTAATGCACATGGTGGGAAACTCACAGTGTGCGGTGAAATCATAGTAAGCCATTTCAGTTCAGGAGAGGAGCAGTACAACTGTACAACTGTGCAAAACTGAAGGGAAGGCCGGAGGGGGGATTTATAGCGGTATATTATGTTGTAGAATGGATTTTGATCTTTTATTTAGTGAAAGTTAATCACACATATGACATGCTGATCCTTAAATCTCGAATTGCAGAGATGTAACATTTTGTAGCGGAACTCTTTTTTTTTCTTATCTGCAAAATGCTGATTGTAAGAGGTGATATCACTCTACACAATGTCCGATTTGTATAATAAGCATCTCTCTATGATAATTTATGTGATGGTGACACCGCAGACAAAGTACAGAGCTCCTTGAATTACAAGTTTCATTATTTCCTGTGGGACGCCACCATCAGTCTGGTTGTGTTAGGATCTTCTATGACAAGTGACGGCTGTAGAGCTACAACACCGAAGACACAATTAATTCCATCTTGAAAGGACTCATTTCATCTAAACCTGCCTGAAAGTATTCAAGTAAAGAAGCAGATACACCAGGATTTATTCCGCTTTATTTAGTAAAAGGGTGCAAATAAGCAATAGAGAACCCACTGGTTATCCTTCACGAGTCTGACTACATTAACCACCTCCCACCCGGCCACTGTATATATATTTACGTCCTGCAGAACGGGTGCTCGCAGCACGGCCACGCGGCTCGCTGCGGCTCGATCCTGTGATCATTATGATCACAGGATCCAGCCGAGCAGAGATCGGGATATGGGCGCAGTGATTGGCCCTCCCGATCATGTGACGGCTGTGTCCAATCACGGCCGTCACATTGTAAACAGAGACTCTCTCTCAGTGAGAGCTCAGTGTGGGGGGGGAATCTGCAGCTATGTGACAGCTCTCTGCATGATGATGATTTCACGCAGATCGCCCCCCCAAACTGGTACCCCTGTCCCCATACACATCAGTGTCCCCATAAAACAGTCCCCAAAACATCTGTATGTCCCCCATCACATCTGTCACAGTCCCCAAAACATCTGTCTGTCCGCCAACACCAAATAAATCCCGATTTGGGTTATTTTTACTAAAGAAATGTAGCAGTATCATTTTTGGTCAAAATTTATGAAGATAAATTACTTATTTGCTAAATTTTATAACAGAAACAAAGAAAAATGCATTGTTTTTGAAAATTTTCAGTCTTTTTTCATTTATAGCGCAAAAAATAAAAAACCCAGGGGTGATTAAATACCACCAAAAGAAAGCTATATTTGTGTGAAAAAAATGATAAAAATTTAATATGGGTGCAGTGTCGCATGACCGCGCAATTGCCATTCAACAGCACTGAAAGCTGAAAATTGGTCCGGGAAGGAAGGGGGTTTAAGTGCTCAGTATTGAAGTGGTTAACTATCTCAACACCAGGCATTTTCACCCCCATCCTGCCCAAGTCAATTTTTAGCTTTCAGCGCTGTCACACTTTGAATGACAATTGCGTGGTCATGCAACACTGTACCCATTGTACTTATGGTGCATTTCTTCAATAAAAGTTTATTTCATCCGCCTGTGTGAATTATTGATTCTGCAACCCATCTACAAATGGCTGTGCAAATAACGTGTGACATAAAAAAAATCCAACTTCCCCCGTTTTATTCTCCAGGGCCTCTGCTTTACTAAAAGTTCTAATGTTTGGGGTTCCTAAGACATTTTCTTAAAAAAAAAAAAAAGAGATGATGGTTTTAACTGCTTCCCGCCCACGTCATTGTAAAACGAGAAACGGGCAGGAACCCTATTGTTCTGGGAGGACGTCATATGACGTCTTCCCAAGAACGGGCCTCTCCACCGGACACAGCAGATGACTGAGCCTATACCGGCCCACTGCCGTTGTCATGTGACCAATCACAGCAGACAACATAACAGTTGTAAACAATAAATGGCTTCCTTTATGCCAGTGGTTCCCAACCCTGTCCTCAAGTACCCACAACAAGCCATGTTTTGGGAATTTCTCTTAGATAAAATAGCTATCCATAATACCAAGCCATTGACTCTGATTTAAAGCACCTGTGCAAGAAGGAAAGCCTGCAAACATGGCCTGTTGGGGGTACTTGAGGACAGGGTTGAGAACCATTGCTTTATGCTATTCATTGTATACAATCATGTTGCTAGCTGTGATTGGTCATTGTGATCACATGGTACAAACAGGGCCAATCACAGCCCATTTGTACCATATGATTAGCTGTGACGAGCTAATCACAACTATAGACAGCGGGGTTGATTTACTAACAGCAAATAGGCTGTGCACTATTCGAAGAGCTTAGTAAATTAGGTTAATTTTCACTTTGCAAAGAATACCCAATCACATGCAAGGAAAATTAGAAAAAAAAAAAACATTTTTGCTACTACTGTCTATTGTTGTGATTAGCTGGGATTGGTCTACACACTCTCATTCAGTAAAAAATATTTGCTTATAGCCGTGAAATTCACTGCTATAACCACTTCCACGCTGCCTACCGTATAATCACGGCGGCAGTGTGGATGCGTCCTGCGAATCGCCGTAAATAAGCGGCGATTTGCACGCGCCCGCCATACTCCTGAAGCGTGTGCCACAGCAAAAGAATGGGGAACCGCCGACGTAAACACGGCGGTTCCCCGCTCTGTTAGTTGGGGCATAGGAGATCTACTGATCCCTGTCACTGGGATCAGTTAGATCTCTTATGCCCAAAACAGCCCAGCCCCCCCCCCCACAGTTAGAACACACCCAGGGAACACAGTTAACCCCTAGATCTCCCCCGGCAGGTTAACCCCTTCAATGCCAGTGACATTTATACAGTAATCAGTGGATATTAAAATTTCTGATTGCTGTATAAATGTCATTGGTCCCCAAAAAAGTGTCAAAATTGTCCGACATGTCCGCCGCAATATCGCAGTACCGCTAAAAATCGCAGATTGCCGCCATTACTAGTAAAAAAATAAAAAAACATGAAAACCTCAGAAATGAATTCTCATCATCCGTAAACGCGGCCACTTTTGCGCAAACCAATCAATAAACGCCGATTGCAATTTTTTTTACCAAAAATATGAGGAAGAATATAAATCGGCAAAAAAAACGGTGAAAAAAATGTTTATTTATTTTTTTGGATTTGTATTTTAGCAAAAAGTAAGGAAAACAGTTTTTTTTGCAAAATTGTCGCTCTTATTTTGTTTATAGCGGTGATCAGAAATGACGCAACGGCGATCAAATACCACCAAAAGAAAGCTCTATTTGTGGGAAAAAAAGGACGCAAATTTCGCTTGAGTACATAGTTGCACGACCGCGCAATTGTCAGTTAAAGCGACGCAGTGCCGAATCGCAAAAAGTGCTCTGGTCCTAACCTGGGAAATTCTTCCGGGGCTGAAGTGGTTAAACAATCATAGTATGTAAAAAAAAAAAAAAAAAGAATTTGCTCACCTCTCCAGAGTGGTGCAGTGTTAATATGGGAACACGGTATGGTTCTGGTGACAGTATGTTAAAAAAAAAGAAAAGAAAAGAAAAAAGAAAAAATATTTTAAAAAAATGTATATATATTTTTTTCACATACTGTCACCAGTCAGTGTCCCTGGTAACCTCCACACCAGTTATATGATGATACTGTACTGCACCGGTGACCGTATGAAGATGTGAAAACATTTTTTTTCATTTATTTTCCAAAAAAAGTGACAAAAAAATTACCATTTGCAAAAAAACTTGCCATGCCTGTTACTAATTACCTCAGACTGTCTACTTTTCAAAAAGGGGACATTCGGGGGGTATATGTTCCAGGGTGGCGTTTTTTCGGGCCCCAAGAAATGAGATCGGCCATCAGTACATCAGGATTGACCGATTTTCAGACATATATCTCATAGTTTGTGGACTCTATAACTTTCTTACAGACTAAGTAATAAACACATTTGGGGTATTTTCACCAAAAAAATGTAGCAGAATACAATTTGCCCTACATTTATGAAGAAAAATTTATTTGCAAATTTTTATAACAGTAATGAAAGAAAACAGTTTTTTTTTGTTTTTATTAAACTGTTAGTCTTTATTGTTTATTTAGCAAAAAATTAAAAACCCCAGTGGTGCTTAAAATACCACCAAAAGAAAGCTCTATTTGTGTGAAAAAAATTATAAAAATGCCATATGAGTACAGTGTAGCATGACTGAGTAATTGTCATTCAACGTGTGACAGCGCTGAAAGGCCTGGGCAGGAAAGGGGTGAAAGTGTCCGGTATTGAAGTGGTAGTGAAGTATTGAAGAGGTTAACTGCTTGTCCAAACAGCTGCCGCAGTTTTACTGTGGCAAGTTGGCACGGCCGCACGAATTGCTGTTTTTATATGTCAGCTCCTTCAAAGGCTTTCAGCGGGTGCGGATCCGGCGGACTCGATGTCTGCCAGCGATGCGCTATCGCTTTGTACAGAACGGGGATCTGCCTATGTAAACAAGGTGGATCCCCGTTCTGACATGGGACATCACAGTGATCTACTGTTCCCAGTGATCGGGAACAGCAATCTCTGTGATGTCCCTGGCAGCCCATCCACCCTACAGTTAGAACATGCTGTGGGAACACAGTTAACCCCTTGATCGCCCCCTAGTGTTTGACCCCCTTCCCTGTCAGTGTCATTTATACATTGATCAGTGCATTTTTATAGCACTGATCAATGTCATAATGTCACTGGTCTAAAAAAGTTTAATTTGGGGGTGATTTACTAAAGTTTGAACGTGCAAAATTTGGTGCAGCTCCACACAGAAACCAATCAGCTTCAAGGTTTTAGGTCCCATTCACACAGGGGCGATCCGACCTGGCGCGAATTTGCTAGGCAATTGCAGCGCGACTTTCAGCGCGACTTCAGCGCGACTGACAACACGACTTATGCCAGGCGACTTTGCCTGTGGCCAATCAGAGAAGGGAGGGAGGGGCTTTCCCCAAACATAAATTCTATTCTTTTCACTGTAAAGTCGCTTGCATTAACATGGGGATCCGACTTGGAGGCGACTTCCATTCATTTCTATGGGCACAAGTCGGATAGAATTTGCCTTGAGTCGTGCAGGAACTTTTTTCTGAAGTCGGAGCGACTTATTAGCGTACATTAAGACGGCTCCCATTCATTTCAATGGGATTTCAGATGTCAAGCGACCTGGAGCGACTTGAGGCTACACAAGTCGGAGCGACAGTCGCCCCTGTGTGAATGGGGCCTTATGGTCAAAGCTTGATTGAACAAGCTGAGGTTAGAAGCTGATTGGCTTCCATGCACAGCTGCACCGGTTTCTGCACTCTCCATCTTTAGTAAATCAACCCCTTAGTGTTTGATTTGTCTGGCGCAATGTCGCAGTCCCACTAAAAATCACTGATCGCCGCCATTACCAGTAAAAAATAAATAAAAAAATACAAGTCCATAAATCTATCCCGTAGTTTGTAGACGTGATAACTTTTGCGCAAACCAATCAATATACGCTTTGCGTTTTTTTTTTTTTTTTACCAAACATATGTAGAACAATACATATCGGCCTAAACTGATGAATACATTTTTTTAATGTATTATATATATATATATTTTTTTTATATATATATATATATATATATATATATATATTATATTTATTTTTTATATATATATATATTTTTTTTTTTTGCAAAATTGTCGCACTTTTTTGTTTATAGCGCAAAAAATAAAAAACGCAGAGGGGATCAAATACCACCAAAAGAAAGCTCTATTTGTGGGGAAAAAATAGGACGTCAATTTAGTTTGGGTGCAACGTCGCACGACCGCGCAATTGTCAGTTAAAATTGCCGTATCACAAAAAAAGGCCTGGTCAGGACGTGGGCAAATCCTTCCGGGGCTGGAGGGGTTAATGTGTATGGAAATTTTTTAGAAAATTGCCCCAGACAGCAAGTGGTTAAATGACCGACACTCTGCGGGCCAGGATGGATCTATCAGTTAGAAGGCACATTTGCTTCTTGCAGTAAATGATTAAACCCGTACGGCTCCCATAATGGCATGCTAACAAATGCAGCTGAAAATAAAGTTGGAGCCTTAAACCTCTTGACTAATGTCTTCCTTATCCCTCTTGCTGAATTTTAATTCTCTGTCAGACCGTTTTTATATAAAGGCGCTCACTCCACTGACATTGTACCCCACTGGAACTGCATGTTCTAGCAGAGCAATGAGCCAGCAGCAGTGAGCGGCGCAAGAAGTCCACAATGGGCTATCGGAGGAACTGAGCCAAAACAGAAGTCATAATTACGCATTTGATTTTAGCTCATGAGCTTCAGGTATCTCATGACCGACTAAAGGGAGCTACACCAGGTTTGGCATATTTATTGTGGGAGATTAAACACATCGGGAGTAGAGAAACTTGGTACAAGACACAAAAAGAACAAGTGGTCCTCCCTGGAGCAAACCAAAGCTGCTAAGTCCATATTAGCAAATATACAGCGAGGGGGGAAAAAGTATTGGACCCCCTGCTGATTTTGTAGGTTTGCCCGCTGACAAAGAAATGATCAGTCTATAATTTTAATGGTTGGTTTATTTTACCAGTGAGAGACAGAATAACCAAAATATCCAGAAAAACGCATTTCAAAAACGTTATAAATTGATCTTAATGAGTGAAAACGGAAAATTGTATCAAATACCGTAATTTTCCTTTCCTGTCGCCAAACCATGGCAGCATACTAGTGATAGAGCTCCGCCTCTTGACCACTCCCTCAGGACCAGTGAATAGCATAAAAAAAGGCATAGTTAGCCGCCCCCCCCCATTCTTTGTAACAAGCAACATACCGAAACGCACAGGGTGGGCCCGTATGCTGCCATGGTTTGGCATCAGGAAAGGAAAATTACGGTAAGTATTTGATACAATTTTCCGTTTTCCTGCCGCCAACATGGCAGCATACTAGTGATAAATAACTAGCTGACAGGGTGGGCTCTACTTGCCAAACCAATATTCTAATTATGATGGGACAGTGGACTGAATAGTCCTTCCTACAAAGTCCTCTGATGACAAGGCACCTATGTCTACTCCCTAAAGTTTGAGTAGGTATGCTGGGATGACCATGATACTTCTACAGATGGATACTTTAGATGCTCCCAAGAGGGCTGCCTAGGAGACTGCAACCACTCTGGTAGAGTGCACCGCCGCTGACGGAGGCTTACGCCCCCTCACCCTATATGCACCACCAAGCCTGCTAGAGTTCAGGCAGTAACCTCTTTCCCTTGATGGTCCCCAGCTGGAATGACAAAAGGCTTATTAGATGATCTGAAAAGACCAATTGCGGACAGGTGCTTCTTTTTTGAAAACATCCAGGTCGTGTGACTTTCCTGTGTGATGTTCTGGAAATTTAGGCAATTCCCAGATGTCTGTTAACCACTTCCTTACTGGGCACTTAAACCCCCCTTCTGCCCAGACCAATTTTCAGGTTTCAGCGCTGTCGCATTTTGAATGACAATTGCGTGGTCATGCGAAGTTGTACCCAAATAAAATTGATGTCCTTTTTTCCCCACAAATAGAGCTTTCTTTTGGTGGTATTTGATCACCTCTGCGGTTTTTACTTTTTGCACTATAAACAAAACCAAGAATATTTTTTTACTTTTTGCTCTAATAAATATCCAAAAATAAAAAATAAAAAAAAAATTATTCATTGGGTTTGGCCGATTTATATTCTTCTACATATTTTTGGTAAAAAAACTGCGTTTATTGATTGGTTTGCGCAAAAGTTATCGCGTCTAAAAACTATGGGAATTGATTTATGGCGTTTTTATTATTATTATTTTTTTTACTAGTAATGGCGGCGATCTGCGATTTTTATCGGGACTTTGATATTGGGGTGGACATGTCAGTCATTTTTGACACTTTTTTGGGACCAATGACATTTATTCAGCGATCAGAAATTTAAATGTCCACTGATTACTGTATAAATGTCATTGGCAGTGAAGGGGTTAACCTGCAGGGGGCAGTGAAGGGGTTAACAATGTTCCCTGGGTGTGTTCTAACTGTGGGGGGGATGGGTTGGCCGGGACATAACAGATCTAACTGATCCCAGTGACAGGGATCAGTAGATCTGTTTGTCCCCCTCTCACAGAACGGGGAACCGCCGTGTTTACATCGGCGGTTCCCCGTTCTACAGCTCTGCAGGCGATCGCGGGTCAGGAGCGGACATTGAGTCCGCCCGACCCGCGGGCACGCCCACGCAGTGTGCGGCGGCCGCCGCCGCCGCCCAGTGCGCGCAGGGGGCGTGTAAAGGGGCGGACATCCATGGACGTCCACCCGGATTTTCAGATCCACGCTGTAGACGTCTTTCGTCTATAGCGCGGATCTCTAGTGGTTAAATAGAGGGCTATTGCTACCTTTGATACAAGATGACCTACAAGACAGCCCTCTACTCTTTTTGTAAAGAAAACTTTTTTCTTTTTTTTGAAGCTCCAAGAGCTTGAATCTCAGACAAACTTCTGCTTAAAGTTTTTGCAATAGATACTGTCTTGTAGGTAATGGCCCAAACCAAATACTGCTTTGTTGGAGCAAACGGTTGAATGGACAAGAGATCCAGCAACACCAATCGATCGCACTGGGAAAGACTCCTTTCCGTTTATAACTGAATCCTTACGACTGCCTTCAAAAGTCGTGCAGACTGAAGGATTCTTGGCCCATTTAAATTTGTTATTGCCAATATAGCTGACACTTGCCAGCTCAGTGAGGATAGGCTAAGGCTCATGTCCAACCCGGCCTAGAGGAATTATAGAACAGCTGTGGGCAGTAGGATCAATGTCTCACCCTACCGAGATAACGCAAACTTGCTCCAGATTTAAACATAGATGTTGTAAGTAGAGTGCCTTCTAGCACTCAACAAAGTAGAGATTGCTCTGGAGCAACCGAGTTCCCCCCACCTCCCCTATTAGCACCCCATTTGCAGTCCCGGTCTACATATGTGCATAGGGGAAATGTCTTCTGTATTCTGAAGTGAATGGCCAAGGAAACCCGAGGGCTTCATGGCCAATATGGAGGATTGGCTATGACAACCATGTACTCCCTTGACAGACTCTAGAGGAATCTCATTACAAGAGATGTTGGGGGGAAAATATATAATCTAGCTTGCAGCACCAAGGAGAGACGAGAGCGTATGCCCCCTGCACCTTGGGGTATGAAAATAACGCCAGATGTACCCAACATTTGTGAAGAGGTCTGTCTGTGGTAGGCCCCAGGTATCGACCAGCTCAGAGAAGACCTGGGATGTAGACCCACTCATGCTCTGGGAAGCTTGAATGATAGCAGGTCTGCCTATGTGTTCAAAAGTCTGCTGGGAGGTAAACTGCTACCTGAATTTGCTAGTGATCTTCCATCGCAGACGTTATGGGTTTCGCCTCTCTCAGTAGCATACTGCTGATAGGGAGAGTTCCTCCCTAGAGCTGAATATAGGCATTTTCTGCCCTGTTGCTCAACTGTAAGGAGACTGGTCTTCCCTTGATTCTGTGTAGCAAGGCCAAAGTGCTAAAAAGACTGCTTGAACATCCAGCGCATTCGAGACTACCCTCCTTGGCTGGAAATGTCCATTTGCCTTGACCTACAGTCCCTCACAGTGTGCCTCCCAGGCTGTCTTGCCAACATGATTCATAACAATGACCCAGTGTAATGGTTCAAAAGGGCCATGACTTCCTCAGGGTCTTTCCATCACCACGGACCGCTACTCATACTGAGTGACACTGTTCTCAACTGTGCTCAATCCTGTTTCCTCCCTTGCGCTAAGAATCCTAGTTGAAACTTGCTCAGGCGCCCATGGAATCATCGGTATGTATGAAGACATTGAGCCCAGAAGACTGAGGCACTGAGAAGCCATCAAACAAGTGAAGTAATCTATCTATCCTCAGAATTCTCATCCTGGCTGTCACTGCTTTCTCTGTTGTAAGCAAAACAGAGGAACTAGCAGAGCACCCCCAACTACACTAACTGTTGGGTTGGAGAAATTCAGCTTCTCTTTCCCCTAATTTTTTTTTTTTTTTGAAGTTGATAACCCAGCCATATCTCTGCAGGGTATGTATGAGGACCTCTTGGTGTGACATCAATCGTTCCAGTCCCCTGGATAGAAGAAGAATGACGTCCAGGTAGTGACAAACCCAGAGAACCTGTTCTGTGAGTGGAGCTGACATGGCACTGAGACCCTTGCCAACATTCTCAGAGATATTTATTATTTATAGGCCACAAGGTAGGCTGTTAAAGTGGAGATGCGTCTAATCGATCACCAAACTTACTTATTTTGGAAAGAAAAGGAAATTTGGGATGTGAGGATAGGCATCCTGACAATCCAGCAGTATCATTCAGCCGACTGCTTGTACTGTTTTAATGGACTCCATCTTTTTTTTTTTTACAGTAAAAGTAATGGACCATCTTAAAGATCTCTAAGTGGGCCAACAAGGTTTAACCTCTTTCGATCTACAACTGGACACTAGCCTCCATCCCCTGCGAACTACAAACAGGGTTGGGTAGAAAACTTGCAATCTTTCCTGTGAATAGGACCAGGAGAATGACTCCCTGAGTCTAAAGTGTCTGTAAGTATTGTAGCAGCCCACCCGCTTTTGCGGTGGATTTGGCAGAGAAATGGTCAGGAGGAGGAGCAGTGAGGAATCCCTGAAGTGACCATGAGTGCCTAATACCTTCCTCCAAGGATCTGTACAACATGCTGTCCAGAAACCCATAAAGCATGCCCTCTGGCTCCTACCGCAAGAGTCTGGGCATGCGCTCGTCAAAAGGGCTTAGTGGGCACTTGTAGTATACCCAAGGATTTTCACTTATGGGCCTTGTGAAAGGTTGCCTGAGTTCCCTTACATCCTCTACCTGGGACCCTGGCCTAACAGCTGGCCCTAGGCTCCCTGGACCTAGAGAACCAGAACCTGCCAGGAGAAACATTTTCTTTTCCTTTTGCTTCCGGTCTTATGGGAGCAGATCGGACTTACCTCCTGGCACTTATGATATGGCTGTCTCCAGTTTTCTACCAAACAGAGATCTTCTGCCATAAAGTGACTCACACCAATCTTGTTTTTAGGAAGCAAGAAACCGCCCAGGGTCTCAACCATAGGGCCCCCCTAGCCGTGAGCGAGTATAGCATCGCTATGGTCAGGTACCTGGTTGAAATTATTGCTTCAATAAAGTTCACAGACACATTCATCTAGGGTTCGAATGATATCAGCGTTATGGATTTCCTCTCCAACGGCTGTCTCCTGGACCCAAAAAGCACTAGTCACCCAGCCCATGTAATGGCCTGCATGACCATCTGGGTCCACTGATCCATGAAGGAAAACAAAACTCAAACTAAGCAGCTTCGGGTCTTCCTCTGTTGAAGAGGGGCTATTATCTGCAGGCTGCCCACTCACCAGGGTAGCCCAAGCCTCAGCCCAGAGACACTTACATAATGGCAGATTTTGTTCCTAAAGAGAAAACACTGCAGGGCCCCATCAAGACCCACAGAAGGGGCACCCAGGCTTTATAGCGCAATTTAGTGGCCCCAGCACTGGGTCTTCGCACTGGGAGTCCAAAATAGCATCTTACATCATAATTAATAAAGATAACTGGTGTTACCTGTTAACTGCGAACTCCTCCGGGCAGTCTTTACTCACCAGCCTATTGGCTACAGGCGCTGTGCCACAGGCCCTGCAGGATTCTTGCTGGGGCATTGGTGTTGCTCTGGGGAAGAGGCGATAAGACGTCTCCTTTGGAGCCTTTTCCCTTGAGTGGATGCGGCATCTGCAGTTACACTCTTATGAAGACCGTCCGCCTTTCCCTGACTCTTGATTTTTGAGAGCATGAGCATGCGGGGCTGAACACACTCACAGCAATCCGCATAAGGAGGAACTCTTTTCCTGCAAACTTACCAACACGGTGGTCCCGTACCTTTGAATTTGAGAGTCTTTTTGCATAAGCGGTGACTGACTCATGGCTTTAGGACAGATAGGACGGCCAGCTCAAATGAGGATAGCCAGAAAGGAAAATAGCACTACAGAGAGAAGGTCTTTTGACATTAAAAAGAGGAGAAAAAAATATATATGCCTCCATAACAAACAGACGTTTTTTTTTTGTTTTTTTTTTTACCAAAATAAATACATACACATATATATATATACACATGTATATATACACATACACACACACACACACACATATATATATATATACACACATACACACACACATACACCTCTCTACTTTTTTTTTTTTTTTTAAGTAAAAGAAACAAATGAATGCAGTATACACATATATATTTATAGTCATACAGGGATGGACATGGTCAACCACAATACTCAGGTGGGCCGTGGTGTTTAACCACTTCCTTACCGCCGTATGCAGAATGAGGGCCGGGAAGTGGTTCAGTTATCCTGATTGGGCGTCATATGATTTCCAGCAGGATAACAAGCCGGCACGCGCCCTCGGGGCTGCGCAGCACGATGACCGGTGGTGTGGTGTGTCAGTCTGACACACCGCATCTCCGATCGTGGCAAAGAGCTTTTGTCAGAAGCTCTTTACCACATGATCAGCAGTGACGAATCACGGCTGATCACAGTGTAAATAGGAAAAGCCGCATATCAGCTTTTCCTCTACTTGCATCTGCAAATGCGACTAGATGAGAGCCGATCGGTGGCTCTCCTGACAGGGGGGTCTGCGCTGATTGTTTATCAGCGCAGCCCCCCCCCCAGGATCGCCACCCAGGACCACCAGGAACCCCACCCAGGGACCACCAGGGAGACAACCAGGGAAGCCCACCCAGGGACCACCAGGTAAGAGGCACAGTGCCCAACAGGGATGGCACTCAGTGCCATCTTGGATGCCACTCATGACCACCAGGGAATGTCAGGGAAGGACCACCAAAGAAGTACCATCTAGCATTGCTGCCTATCAGTGTCCACCAGTGCCACCTATCAGTGCCCACCAGTGCCACCTATCAGTGCCATCTATCAGTGCCCACCAGTGCCACCTATCAGTGCCATCTTTCAGTGCCACTTATCAGTGCCCAGTGCCACCTATCAGTGCCCATCATTGCTGCCTATAAGTGTCCATCAGTGCCGCCTGTGAGTGCCCACCACTGCCATTGATCAGGGCCACCTATCAGTGCCCGTCAGTGCTGCTTATCAGTGCTGCCTGTCAGTGTTGCATATATGTGCCTCATCATCAGTGCCCATCAGTGCCACCTCATCAGTGCCGCCTCATCAGTGTCAGTCAGTGAAGGAAAAAATGTACTTATTTACAAAGTTTTGTGATAGAAACAAAGAAAACCTTTTTTTTTTCTTTCAAAATTTTCGGTCTTGTTTAATTTGTAGCACAAAAAATAAAAACTCCAGAGGGGACCAAATTCCACCAAAAGAAATCTCTATTTGTGGGAACAAAATGATACAATTTTTGTTTGGGTACAACGTCGCACGACCGCGCAGTTCTCATTCAAAATGTGACAGCGCTGAAAGCTGAAAATTGGTCTAGGCAGGAAGGGGGGTAATTGTCTGGTATTGAAGTAGTTAAACGATGCTCAATTGGTACTAAGGGACCCAAAGTGTGCCAAGAAAATATCCCCCACACCATTACACCGCCACCACCAGCCTGAACCGGTGATACAAGGCAGGATGGATCCATGCGCCAAATTCTGACCTCATAATCTGAATGTCGCAGCTGAAATCCAGACTCATCAGACCAGGCAATGTTTTTCCAATCTTCTATTGTCCAATTTTGGTGATCCTGTGCCAATTGTAGCCTCCGTTTCCTGTTCTTAACTGACAGGAGTGGCACCCGGTGTGGTCTTCTGCTGCTGTAGCCCATCTGATTCAAGGCTGGATGTGTTGTGCATTCAGAGGTGGTATTCTGCATACCTTGGGTGTAATGAGTGGTTATTTGAGTTAATGTTGCCTTTCTATCATCTCCAACCAGTCTGCCCATTCTCCTTTGACCTCTGACATCAACAAGGCATTTTCCTGAACACATCTGCCACTCCCTGGATATTTTCTCTTTTTCCCACCATTCTCTGTAAACCTGAGAGATGGTTGTGTGTGAAAATCCCAGAAATACTCAGATCAGCCTGTCTGGCACCAACAACCCATTGCATTGAGTTGCTGCCATGTGATTGGCTGATTAGCAATTTGTATCACCAAGCAATTAAACAGGTACACCTAATATATGGCTACCAAGTGTACATTAACCACTGGAAGACCAGGCCTACAATTTTTTTGTAAAAATCAGCATTTTTTTTCTAGAACATTATTTGGAACCCAAACCTTATATATATATATATATATATAGTATCCCACAAAAGTGAGTACACCCCTCACATTTTTGTAAATATTTTATTCTATCTTTTCATGTGACAACACTGAAGAAATGACACTTTGCTACAATGTAAAGTAGTGAGGGTACAGCTTGTATAACAGTGTAAATTTGCTGGCCCCTCAAAATAACTCAACACACAGCCATTAATGTCTAAACCGCTGGCAACAAAAGTGAGTACACCCCTAAGTGAAAATGTCCAAATTGGGTCCAATTAGCCATTTTCACTCCCCGGTGTCATGTAACTTTTTAGTGTTACAAGGTCTCGGGTGTGAATGGGAAGCAGGTGTGTTAAATTGGGTGTTATCGCTCTCACTCTCTCATACTGGTCACTGGAAGTTCAACATGGCACCTCGTGGCAAAGAACTCTCTGAATCTGAATAAAAAAATTCTCGCTCTACATAAAGATGGCCTAGCCTATAAGAAGATTGTCAAGACCAGGGATCCTCAAACTACGGCCCTCCAGCTGTTGCGGAACTACACATCCCATGAGGCATTGCAAAACTATGACATTCACAGAAATGACTAGGCATGATGGGAATTGTAGTTCCTGAACAACTGGAGGGCCATAGTTTAAGGACCCCTGGCCAAGACCTGAAACTGAGCTGCAGGTGGCCAAGACCATACAGCAGTTTAGCAGGACAGGATCCGCTCAGAACAGCGCCTCGCCATGATTGACCAAAGAAGTTGAGTGCTGTGCTCAGTGTCATATCCAGAGGTTGTCTTTGGGAAATAGACGTATGAGTGCTGCCAGCATTGCTGCAGAGGTTGAAGGGGTGGGGGGTCAGCCTGTCAGTGCTCAGACCATACGCCGCACACTGCATCAAATTGGTCTGCATGGCTGTCGTCCCAGAAGGAAGCCTCTTCTAAAGATGATGCACAAGAAAGCCCTCAAACAGTTTGCTGAAGGCAAGCAGACTGGAACCATGTCCTGTGGTCTGATGAGACCAAGATAACCTTATTTGGTTCAGATGGTTTCAAGCGTGTGTGGCAGCAACCAGGTGAGGAGAACAAAGACAAGTGTGTCTTGCCTACAGTCAAGCATGGTGGTGGGGGTGTCATGGTCTGGGGCTGCATGAGTGCTGCCGGCACTGGAGAGCTACAATTCATTGAGGGAACCATGAATGCCAACATGTACTGTGACATACAGAAGCAGAGCATGATCCCCTCCCTTCAGAGACTGGGCCGCAGGGCAGTATTCCAACATGATAACGACCCCAAACACACCTCCAAGATGACCACTGCCTTGCTAAAGAAGCTGAGGGTAAAGGTAATGGGCTGGCCAAGCATCTCTCCAGACCTAAACCCTATTGAGCATCTGTGGGGCTCCTCAAACGGAAGGTGGAGGAGCGCAAGGTCTCTAACATCCACCAGCTCCGTTATGTCGCCATGGAGGAGGGGAAGAGGACTCCAGTGGCAACCTGTGAAGCTCTGGTGAACTCCATGCCCAAGAGGCAGTGCTGGAAAATAATGGGGGCCACACAAAATATTGACACTTTGGGCCCAATTTGGACATTTTCACTTAGGGGTGTACTCACTTTTGTTGCCAGCGGTTTAGACATTAATGACTGTGTGTTGAGTTATTCTGAGGGGCCAGCAAATTTACACTGTTATACAAGCTGTACACTCACTACTTTACATTGTAGCAAAGTGTCATTTCTTCAGTGTTGTCACATGAAAAGATAGAATAAAATATTTACAAAAAATTGAGGGGTGTACTTACTTTTGTCAGATACTGTATATACATCAATCCGCTGGCATCATATTAACCACTTACCATCCAGTGACGTACCCATACGTTGCTGGACATTCAGTGGTTATACCAGGATGATATGCAGCTGCAGTCATCACCCCGGTATCATTTTTTAGAGCCAGCAGGCTGCTCTCTTGTAATAGCAATTGATTGGCATTACAAAGAGCAGGAGGGGAATAATCCTGCCGTATCCTGGGACCTATGGGTGTCCCAGAAGACAGCAGGGGGGAGGAGGGGGGTGGAGATGTCATAGATCGCCGATCGGTGATCTTACCCGGAAGTAGAAGCGGCTACCTGTCAAAACCAGGTACCCCCCCCCCCCCCCCAAAAAAAACACTGGCAAATGAGGCAGTGGAGGGTGCAAACAAGCAAAACTTCTGCTTTTGGGTGAAGCTCCGCTGTAATGTGTGTAATATGTGCTGCTTTTTACTAAAAACCTTTTTGTTTCTTATCCCTGCTTTGCATTGTTTCCTCTCTACAGAAACCGGTGCTGATTGTCAACACAGGGCTCTGGCCTGTGATTGGACACGGCTGATCAGCAGGTCCCGCTTTGCCGGACATTGGCCGGGACCTGCTGATAGATTCCCAATGTGTATATTCACAGCAGGTGTTGGCGGGAGGGGGGGGCACGAATGCTCACGTCCTAAATCCAGAAGCATGCAGTGACCAATATGTCCCTGTGCCTGTACGGGGCGCCTGTCCACAGTACATTGTGGGTAGCAATGGCGACTGGTGGGTTTTTGTGGGAGGGGTGACAAACAACCACCCATCCACCCTCTCGAGTGGCACCCGTGGCTATCTCCCCCCCACCTGGGTGGTACCCCCCCCCCTCCGCGCTGTTTGCCGGTAGGTCCAGCACTTACCCCATCGTGGTGCAGTGCAGGCAGTGGCTCAGCGGGCAGCACCTCCGAGTCCTCTCATTTGGTGGCCGGGCAGCGAGCAGCGTGGTGCAGCTCTAATCAGGTACTTCAAAAGATACGCCCCGCCATAGGAATCCATGCACCCGGCGTCCTGAAAGGGGTCGGGCTCATGGATATGGGGCGGCGGCGGAAGGGATAGGGGGAGCGGCACCCGTGCGCCCACAATGAACGGGACACCACTGGTGGGTAGTCCTTAAGTGGATATGGGGGGGGGGGAATATCCCCACAGGCCTCTCTTATTTAGCCAGGGACCAAACACCTGACAGGAGCTGCATATAACCCAGCTGTAATGATCTAAAGAAACCTGCGTCCTGTACTGTACTCCAGGAAACTGATTTTCCCGGCACGTCAAAAATTATTTTTATTCTGTACTTGCTGAAAAAGTTCTTGGCCTGAAAAAGCAAAATGAGTGCAGCCACCACATCTAAGGACTAGTAAGCTGCAATTTTCTTTTTTTGTCCTTGGGTTTAGTGATCCTTTTATATCTCTTTTCAACTGGGAGTTAAAAAAAACAAACCGACATCTGAATAATTGATTCATGTTTTGGATCTCAGTTCTTCTATAAGCCCTCAGCTCACCACTGCTGGGAAAATCTAACGCTGTTTACTTTCTCTCCTGACAAACGCTGATCAACCGCATTGATATATAAATGAGCGAATAGGGAGCTCCGGAGAGAATAAAAATGTCCAAACAACACGCTAGCCATCAATTATTCCGCTACACTGACATTTTATGTTGCGTATTTGTACATACCAGGAAAATGTCACTTTGGGAAAATAAGAGCGCCCCCCTCCCTCCTCCGATGCCAACCCTCTCAGTTCCCTCTTATCTGCCACGCACTTTATTGCTTGCTTGACAGCGATGCCGTCCAAGCTGTTTACTTTTGATATTCATATTTAATATGCAGATTTGATTTAAGATTTGATTCAATTTCCGGCGCAATTATTCGTTAGGATTTGATTGCCCTAATTATTTGTCACTGCGTATGAAAAAAACAGCACCGCCGTCCTGTCATTTCTCTTGGCTGGCTCTCTAGACTCTGATTGCTTGCTGTGCTTTACTATGTATTAAAGAAGAATTTTTACATAGTTACGTTGGACCAGCTGGGACCAACTATGTATATACCATACCTGTGGGCCGCACTAGATCACAGTGAGAACCACAATATAAGAGAGTATGTGTAGCTTTGAGGAAACATCTGTGAACCATTGCAGATTATCTGGATTTCTCCACTACCTTCATCTAAATCAGTGATCTCCAAACTGTGGCCTGTGGGTACAATTCCTCCCACTGACACCAATGATGGAGCACTATTCCTCCCACTGACACCAATGATGGAGCACTATTCCTCCCACTGACATCAATGACGTGGCTCTATTCCTCCCACTGACACCAATGATGGGGCACTATTCCTCCCACTGACACCAATGATGGGGCACTATTCCTTCCACAGACACCAATGATGGGGCATTATTCCTCCCACTGATACCAATGATGGGGCACTATTCCTCCCACTGATACCAATGATGGGGCTCTATTCCTCCCACTGACACCAATGATGGGGCACTATTCCTCCCCCTGATACCAATGATGGGGGCACTATTCCTCCCCCTGATACCAATGATGGGCACTATTCCTTCCACTGATACCAATGATGGGACACTATTCCTCCCACTGATACCAATGATGGGGGCACTATTCCTCCCCCTGATACCAATGATGGGCACTATTCCTTCCACTGATACCAATGATGGGACACTATTCCTCCCACTGATACCAATGATGGGGGCACTATTCCTCCCCCTGATACCAATGATGGGCACTTTTTCTCCCACAGATTCCAATGATGGGGCACTATTCCTCCCACTGATACCAATGATGGGGGCATTATTCCTTCCCCTGATACCAATGATGGGCACTATTCCTTCCACTGATACCAATGATGGGGGCACTATTCCTCCCCCTGATACCACTGATGGGCACTATTCCTTCCACTGATACCAATGATGGGACACTATTCCTCCCACTGATACCAATGATGGGACACTATTCCTCCCACTGATACCAATGATGGGGGCACTATTCCTCCCCCTAATACCAATGATGGGCACTTTTCCCCCCACAGATTCCAATGATGGGGCACTATTCCTCCCACTGATACCAATGATGGGGGCACTATTCCTCCCACTGATACCAATGATGGGCACTATTCCTTCCACTGATACCAATGATGGGACACTATTCCTCCCACTGACACCAATGATGGGGCACTATTCCTTCTACAGACACCAATGATGGAGCACTATTCCTCCCACTGATACCAATGTTGGGCACTATTCCTCCCACTGACACCAATGATGGGGCACTATTCCTTCCACAGACACCAATGATGGAGCACTATTCCTCCCACTGACACCAACAATGGAACAATATTCCTCCCACTGACATCAATGATGGGGCACTATTCCTCCCGCTGACACCAATGATGGGGGCACTATTCCTCCCACAGATACCAATAATGGGACACTATTCCTTCCACTGACACCAGTGAAAAAAATAGATGCACCACTAGAGTAATACAGGGGTCCGGTAGCTAGAGTATGGACACATTGCTCGAACTTTGGGCAAACCACATGCTGGCCTTTTTAAACAGTGCCCCCCTCTGTGATTGGCTGGAGCCGTGACTGCACGGAGAGTGGAAGACCTGGCGCTGGAGTATGGAACAGGGAAGTGTGAGATACAATCCTCAGACAATGGGGGGAGGCTGGTTTGCAGACAAGTGATAGGCTTGAGTCTAATCCCACCGAAATGCTGTGGTGTGAAATATCAATGTTCAAGTAACACATTCCAAAAAAAAATACATAACAGTAAAACAGAATGCGTAAAATAAAGAGAAATTCATGCAAAAGTCAACAAGATTTCTAAAGTTCCCAAAATCATTTACTCTGATCTGTAAACGAATTATCGTGTACGTCACCCAGGGTCCTAGAACTCAAGGTTCTGTTATTTTAGATTTTATATCCATGCTGCATTCTTCTCTTTCAAAAAGACTGAGTTGTTAAGAAGCTTTTGATCATTTAAAAATGTGGCCGGTGAGTTATATTTTATTCCATGTGATTAAGCAATATTTGTATCATACGTTGCTCAGGTCGGAATTGCTGGTTCACTCCGGCGTATGAAATGTATAAACTAAGGGGACCTTTTACATTAAACCCCTTGACCCCCTGGAAGATTTACCCCCCTTCAAGTCCAGACCATTTTTTCGCGACGCGGCACTGCTTTACTTCAACTGACAATTGTGCGGTCGTGCGACGCTGTGCCCAAATAACACTGATGTCCTTTTTTTCCTCCACAAATAAAGCTTTCTTTTGGTGATATTTGATCACCTCTGTGTATTTTTATTTTTTGCGCTATAAACAAAAAAAAGGACAATTTTGAGAAAACAAAACAATATTTTTTGCTTTCTGCTATAAAACATACCCGATAAAAAAAGTGTAAAAATCAAATTTCTTCATCAGTTTAGGACAATATTTATTCTGCTACATATTTTTGGTAAAAAAAAAAATCCCAACAAGCGTCTATTGATTGGTTTGTGAAAAAGTTACAGCGTCTAAAAACTGTGGGATAGATTTATTTATTTATTTTTTACTAGCAATGGAAGCGATCATCCACTTATAGCGGGACTTGCGATATTGCGGCGGACATTCTTACACTAACTGACACTTTTGACTCTTTTTGGGAACCAGTGCCACTAATACAGTGATCAGTTCTAAAAAAATATGCACTGTCACTGTACTATTAACACAGGCTGGGAAAGGGTTAACATCAAGAGCGAGCAAAGGGTTAACTGTGTGCCTAGCCAGTGTTTATGTGAACTGTGGGAGGTGCTTTTACTAGGGGAAGGGATGGCTTTTATTCCCCGCTTTGTAGGAATACAAACTCCCCACCCCCCTGTTAGAATGGTGATCTGCCTTGTTTACATAGGCAGATCGCTGTTCTGTCTCTCTCCCTGCTGGCGGACGTCGAGTACACAAAGAAACAAAGCTGTGTTATTAAGAATCAGCGCACATTACACATTGCTAGGCACACATTTAACCCCTTGATTACCCGAGATGTTAACCCCTTCCCAGTGTCATTAGTACAGTGACAGTGTATATTATTATCACTGATTACTGTATTAGTGTCACTGGTGATGTCAGTGGCAGTTAGTCAGTTCCAACCCAGTGTCAGTTAGTGTTAGATTGTCCGCTGCTCTTTTGCAGTCCCATTATAAGTCACTGATCACCGCCATTACTAGCATAAAAAAAAATCAAGTATATATGCTGTAGTTAGATGCTATAACTTCCACGCAAACCAATCAATATACACTTAGTGGAATTCTTTTAAGACATGTAGCAGGATACATTTTGGCCTACATTTATGAAGATTTTTTTTAAAAAAAATATTGGATATGTTATATAGCAGAAAGTAAAAAATATTGTTTTTTTTTTTCAAACTTTTTGTTTTTTTTATCTGACAAAATAAATAAAGAACTTGTTGGTGATCAAATACCACCAAAAGAAAGCTCTAGTTGTGTGAAAAAAATGATATAAATGCCATTTGGGTACAGTGTTGCATGACTGCACAATGGCAAGTTAAAGTAGTGCAGTGCTGAATAGCAAAAAATGGCCTGGTCATGAAGGGGGGTAAAACCTTCCGGAGGGGAAGTGGATAATTACTATATCTACAACTCATGGTACATTGGTGATCAGTGGGAAGAATGTTCCTTACATTGGTGATCAGTGGGAAGAATGTTCCTTACATTGGTGATCAGTGGGAAGAATGTCCCTTACATTGGTGGTAAGTGGGAAGAATGTTCCTTACATTGGTGATCAGTGGGAAGAATGTTCCTTACATTGGTGATCAGTGGGAAGAATGTTCCTTACATTGGTGATCAGTGGGAAGAATGCTCCTTACATTGGTGCTCAGTGGGAAGAATGTCCCTTACATTGGTGATCAGTGGGAAGAATGCTCCTTACATTGGTGATCAGTGGGAAGAATGCTCCTTACATTGGTGATCAGTGGGAAGAATGTTCTTTACATTGGTAATCAGTGGGAAGAATGTCCCTTACATTGGTTGTCAGTGGGAAGAATGCTCCTTACATTGGTGGTCAGTGGTAAGAATCCTTCTTATATTTGTGGTCAGTGGGAAGAATGCTCCTTACACAGACGTTTCAAAAAACATTTGGGTTCAGTTTCTGGGTTCTGGTAGTTGATCACGCATGTTGAATAGCTGCAGGGCAGCCAATCAACAAGCCTTTCACTGGTTTGCCCTTAGAAGCCATCACAGCCATGCCTACTAATGGCATGGCTGTGATTGGCCAGTGCATCATGTGACCCAGCCTCTATATAAGCTGGAGTCACTTGATGCTGCAGTCACATGCTCTCTGAGACTCTGAATAGTGTAGGGAGAGGAAGCTGCCAGCGTTTTTGTGAGGGACAAATTGCAGACATTTTAACATCTGATCCTGCATCCGGAGATTACTACTACTGTTGCTCTGAGGGACAGATTGCAGAAATTTGAGAATCGAGATTTCACACACTGCTGCTTTGAGTGACAGATTGCAGATCAAACCCTGCCTAACACAACGATTGTTACAATCATACACAACGATCAGATTGTGGGAGTAATTTGAGATTTTACATACTGCTGCTTTGAGCGATCTGACTGCACTAGGTAGAGGCTTCTGCTTAGGGGGACAGATTATTGTTCGAAAATCATCTCCTAGTTCTAAAGGGAGAGGTTCTAGCTGCAGCTGTAAGTGACACATTATTGTTCACAAATCATCTCCACGTTTATTTGATTTTAATTTATTTTCCCTATCCCCATTTTTTGTAGGGCACTTGCCCTACTCTTACCCCCATTTTACTTCCTTTTGCAGCCCTCTAGCACTTGCCAGGACTTTGTTACAACAATTTTTGTGTCTAAAAGTTTGGGTCCCCATTGACTTCAATGGGGATCGGGGTCCGGGATAACGTTCGGGCAACGTTCGGTGCAGAACCCTGACTCTTTCCCAAAGTTTGTACGGACCCTCCGAACCCGAACGTCCAGGTGTTCGCTCAACTCTACTCCTTACATTGGTGGTCAGCGGGAAGAATGCTTCTTATATTGGTGGTCAGTGGGAAGAATGTTCTTTTCATTTGGGATCATTGGAAAGAATGCCACCCTTACAGATAGCTAAACATTATTGGTGTCAGTGGTTACTCATCTGAGAGGCAAAAGCTGCGCATTGTTCAAGATACCCCAGCAACTTCCTGGAGAAACCTTGATTGAGAAAGGCTGTGGATGTTTGGCGAATTCACTCAATGGCAATAGCACTTTCCAGTGAGTTCACACCAGGAAGCAACTACATCTCAGGGCTTCATGGCCCACTTTTATCTAAAACAAAAGTAAAAATATCTACAAAATAAATGGTTGCCCTTGCAGGGGTTACCACCATTACTTCACATAAAAAACAAAAATAACAGCCTCCAGGCTCGTTCGTGTAGCACCACTGCTCAGACCTCAAGCTCAGACCTTTTGCTGGTCATTATGACCATTACACAGCACTGCTGTGCACTTGTACACCTCTGTACCTCTTGCATGTCCATGCTGCACTCACTGGGCTCACCCTGCACTCTTGGTCGGGCCAGTCTCTCAAATAGAGCCCCGAGCTATGGCCAGCCCTAGATTATAAAGGCTGTGCACACTTGCTGGTCCTCAGTGAACCCTGGACACTGCATTAGAGTCTTCTTCCCTCCCAAAGCTCTTTGAAGCCTTTGGACTCCAGACTACAGGCCGGGAAAGCTCTTTGAAACCTTTGAACTCCAGACTCCAGACCGGGAAAGCTCCTTGAAGCCTTTGGACTCCAGACCGGGAAAGCTCTTTGAAGCCTTTGGACTCCAGACTACAGGCTGGGAAAGCTCTTTGAAGCCTTTGGACTCCAGACTACAGACCGGGAAAGTTCTTTGAAGCCTTTGGGCTCCAGACCCCAAACCCAGAGTTACAAAACCTGGAGAAAACTGAAATGCCAGGTTTCTCCACTCTGAACAGATCTTCTGGAGCCACTCAATCTGCCTCCTTGAAAACCCTATTTAATTTTGCATTTTTCAACCCAATGTCAGACCACAGCACTGTTACAGCTGCTTTAGATGAAGGCCTTCGTATTATCATCTGACGCTGCAAAACCAAGCATTCATTTTTCTTCTGCCCCCGTGGAAGTGTCAGCATGTTGGTCTTCAGTAAAACTTGGACACTGCATTAAAGGCTTCTGTCCTCTCTTACCTCTTCAAAACCTCTGGACTCCAGGCCAGGAAAGCTCTTTGATGCATTTGGACTCCAGACCCCAAGCCAGGAGTAACAAAACCTGGAGAAAATCGAAATACCAATTCTCCACTCTGAATAGATCTTCTGGAGCCCCGCAATCTGCCTCCTTGACAGCCCTATTTCATTTTGTGTTTTTCAACCCAATGGCAGACCACAGCACTATCACAGCTACTTTAGATGAAGGCCTTCATATTATCGCCTGACGCTGCAAAACCAAGCATTCATTTTTCTTCTGCCCCTGTGGAAGTGTCTGTTAAGCTTTCAGGGCAATAAATGGCTTCCTTGTATGCAGTCATGCAGAATAATCATTAGTCCTGTAATTAGAGATTGTGAACCATTGAACCTACGACTGTGCCCCATGCAGTCGCGTGGCTCTTCGTAGGTTAATGACACCAGATTGACGTGTCTCGGACCGGCTAGAACTCTCCAAGCCGTGATTATTTTCTGAGGAAGTTTTGGTGGTTGCACAGCATATATGAAAGCAGCAGCATCCCTGGGAGCTTAGAAGCGTGACAGAATTGATCTGTATTGTAAATGACTCTGCAGCCTGTGAGGCGCTATTAATGTAAATATTGATTCATGTTCAAGCCAACCTAGAAACTTCCCACATTCTAAAAATGCAGAAATATGCGGATTAAAAGGGAATTGTGACTTATCCGCATGTCTTTGTTCAGATAATAGAAAGCGGCAAAACTGCTAAGTGTCAGTCACCGGAGCAGACAATCAATGTATTGATTTTATGAGAGGTTGTCTGATAATTAGTGGAGATTTTAGTGGTATAAACCCGAGAAATGAGGGCAGAAGAGGCGTTAATTATCTGGAGCTGCCAACCCACATACAGACATTGAAGGGGACCGGAACTCATAAATTGAAGATTTGTCAAACTAGGACCGCTGAGAGAGAGCACACAGAGATAAATAACACAGGACCTGACATTTGGGTTTTTATTGGGGAACTTTAATATACAGGAGGAGTGCAGAAAGAGGTGGGTCTACAAGTAGAATTCCAGGAGGACCAGGGAGGCAGGAATCAAGATCATGGTGTAGCTTACCCACAGCCGGGGGTAAGTTCGTGACAACAACACTGGACCATAGGGGTAAGTCCAAAATCCACAGAAACACAATAGAAACAAGAAGAAGAGTCTAAATCAATATGGCATAGCAAAGAAAGAAACCACAGGGCAGCAATATGGCACAGCATGGTGAAAAGTCCACAGGGGAGCAATATGGCACTGCAAGAAGGAAAGTTCACAGAGCAGCAATATGGAACCGCAAGTTGAAAAAGTCCACAGGGCAGCAATATGGCACTGCAAGGAGAAAAGTCCACAGCACAGAATTATGGCATTGCAGGGGGAAAAGTCCACAGGGCAGCAATAAGGCATCGCAAGGAGAAAAGTCCACAGGGCAGCAATATGGCACCACAAGGAGAAAACGTCCACAGGGCAGTAATATGGAACCATAAGGTGAAAAAGTCCACAGGGCAGCAATATGGCACCTCATGGAGAAAAGTGCACAGCCCAGAATTATGGCATTGCAGAGGGAAAAGTCCACAGGGCAGCAATATGGCACCACAAGGAGAAAAAATCTAAAGGGCAGCAATATGACACAGCAAGGAGAAAATATCTACAGGGCAGCAATATGGCACCACAAGGAGAAAAAGTCTACAGGGCAGCATTATGGTACCGCAAGGAGAAAAAGTCCACAGGGCTGCAATATGGCATCACAAGGAGAAAAAGTCTACAGGGCAGCATTATGGCAACACAAGGAGAAAAAGTCCACAGGGTTGCAATATGGCACCACAAGGAGAAAAAGTCTACAGGGCAGCAATATGGCTTTGCAAGGAGAAAACGTCCACAGGGCTGCACTATGGCACCACAAGGAGAAAAAGTCTACAGGGCAGCAATATGGCTTTGCAAGGAGAAAAAGTCCACAGGGCTGCACTATGGCACCACAAGGAGAAAAAGTCTACAGGGCAGCAATATGGCTTTGCAAGGAGAAAAAGTCCACAGAGCAGTAATATGGAACCATAAGGTGAAAAAGTCCACAGGGCAGCAATATGGCAACTCATGGAGAAAAGTGCACAGCCCAGAATTATGGCATTGCAGAGGGAAAAGTCAACAGGGCAGCAATATGGCACCACAAGGAGAAAATATCTACAGGGCAGCAATATGGCACCGCAAGGAGAAAAAGTCCACAGGGCTGCAATATGGCACCACAAGGAGAAAAAGTCTACAGGGCAGCAATATGGCTTTGCAAGGAGAAAAAGTCCACAGGGCAGCAACATGGTATCACAAGGAGAAAAAGTCTAGAGGGCAGCAATGTGGCACCACAAGGATAAAAAGTCCACAGGGCAGCAATATGGCACCACAAGGAGAAAAAGTCTACAGGGCAGCATTATGGTACCGCAAGGAGAAAAAGTCCTCAGGGCTGCAATATGGCACCACAAGGAGAAAAAGTCTACAGGGCAGCAATATGGCACCGCAAGGAGAAAACGTCCACAGGGCTGCACTATGGCACCACAAGGAGAAAAAGTCTACAGGGCAGCAATATGGCTTTGCAAGGAGAAAAAGTCCACAGGGCTGCACTATGGCACCACAAGGAGAAAAAGTCTACAGGGCAGCAATATGGCTTTGCAAGGAGAAAAAGTCCACAGAGCAGTAATATGGAACCATAAGGTGAAAAAGTCCACAGGGCAGCAATATGGCAACTCATGGAGAAAAGTGCACAGCCCAGAATTATGGCATTGCAGAGGGAAAAGTCAACAGGGCAGCAATATGGCACCACAAGGAGAAAATATCTACAGGGCAGCAATATGGCACCGCAAGGAGAAAAAGTCCACAGGGCTGCAATATGGCACCACAAGGAGAAAAAGTCTACAGGGCAGCAATATGGCTTTGCAAGGAGAAAAAGTCCACAGGGCAGCAACATGGTATCACAAGGAGAAAAAGTCTAGAGGGCAGCAATGTGGCACCACAAGGATAAAAAGTCCACAGGGCAGCAATATGGCACCACAAGGAGAAAAAGTCTACAGGGCAGCATTATGGTACCGCAAGGAGAAAAAGTCCTCAGGGCTGCAATATGGCACCACAAGGAGAAAAAGTCTACAGGGCAGCAATATGGCACCGCAAGGAGAAAACGTCCACAGGGCTGCACTATGGCACCACAAGGAGAAAAAGTCTACAGGGCAGCAATATGGCTTTGCAAGGAGAAAAAGTCCACAGGGCTGCACTATGGCACCACAAGGAGAAAAAGTCTACAGGGCAGCAATATGGCTTTGCAAGGAGAAAAAGTCCACAGGGCAGCAAAATGGTATCACAAGGAGAAAAACTCTACAGGGCAGCAATACGACACCGCAAGGAAAAAAAGTCCATAGGGCAGCAAAATGGTATCACAAGCAGAAAAATTCTACAGGGCAGCAATATGGCACCACAAGGAGAAAAAGTCTACAGGGCAGCAATATCGCACCACAAGGAGAAAAAGTCTACAGGGCAGCAATATGACACCGCAAGGAGAAAAATTCTACAGGGCAGCAATATGGCACCGCAAGCAGAAAGATTCTACAGGGCAGCAATATGGCACCACAAGAAGAAAAAGTCTACAGGGCAGCAATATGGCACCACAAGGAGAAAAAGTCTACAGGGCAGCAATATGACACCGCAGGGAGAAAACGTCCACAGGGCAGCAAAATGGTATCACAAGGAGAAAAAGTCTACAGGGCAGCAATATGGCACCACAAGGAGAAAAAGTCTACAGGGCAGCAATATGGCACCACAAGGAGAAAAAGTCTACAGGGCAGCAATATGACACCGCAGGGAGAAAAAGTCCACAGGGCAGCAAAATGGTATCACAAGGAGAAAAAGTCTACAGGGCAGCAATATGGCACCACAAGGAGAAAAAGTCCACAGGGCAGCAATATGGCACCACAAGGAGAAAAAGTCTACAGGGCAGCATTATGGCAACACAAGGAGAAAATATCTACAGGGCAGCAATATGGCACTGCAAGCAGAAAAATTCTACAGGGCAGCAATATGGCACCACAAGAAGAAAAAGTCTACAGGGCAGCAATATGGCACTGCAAGCAGAAAAATTCTACAGGGCAGCAATATGGCACCACAAGAAGAAAAAGTCTACAGGGCAGCAATATGGCACCACAAGGAGAAAAAGTCTACAGGACAGCAATATGACACCACAAGGAGAAAATATCTACAGGGCAGCAATATGGCACCACAAGGAGAAAAAGTCCACAGGACAGCAAAATGGTATCACAAGGAGAAAAAGTCTACAGGGCAGCAATATGACACCACAAGGAGAAAATATCTACAGGGCAGCAATATGACACCACAAGGAGAAAATATCTACAGGGCAGCAATATGGCACCGCAAGCAGAAAGATTCTACAGGGCAGCAATATGGCACCACAAGTAGAAAAAGTCTACAGGGCAGCAATATGACACCGCAAGGAGAAAAAGTCCACAGGGCAGCAAAATGGTATCACAAGGAGAAAAAGTCTACAGAGCAGCAATATGGCATCACAAGGAGAAAAAGTCCAAAGGGCGGCAATATGGCACCACAAGGAGAAAAAGTCTACAGGGCAGCAATGTGGCATCACAAGGAGAAAAAGTTTAAAATATCTACAGGGCAGCAATATGGCACCGCAAGCAGAAAAATTCTACAGGGCAGCAATATGGCACCACAAGAAGAAAAAGTCCACAGGGCAGCAATATGGCACCACAAGGAGAAAAAGTCTACAGGGCAGCAATATGGCACCACAAGGAGAAAAGGAAATGGCACAGCAAGGGTATTTGTTTGTGCAATTACAAGATTCCCCAATCCTAAGAGGGCTGCAACGCCTAGATCAAGCAGCAGCATTACGGTTGTCCTCAAAAGGGCGGTTGCATCTGTAAGACTATATAACTGGATCTGCATTTTATCATTATAAAATAATTGCCACTGCATTTGATTATTACTGGTTTTAGTAATAACTTAAGACTTACGATTTTCTTGTGAATGATACCAACCTTCCTTTTCAACTGGCATAGAATTGTATTTTTATGATAATAATTACACCCCCCCCCCTGCCTTTACATCAGGTGCCAAGAGCCCCCCGCCGTCTGAAGTCAAGAGTCCCTTGACAGAAAGTGCAAGGTCTGGAGGAGGACCAGAGTAGGGCTGCTGAGTCTGCTGATTGCTAAGACCAGGGGAGGTGTAGACAAGGGGGTGCTCCGGCTGCACAGAGAGGTGCAAAATCTGTAGGAGGAGTTCTGTTCTAGTCTCTGCTGCCAACTGCTGAGATGGGGGGGTTGACGTCCTCTCCATGGCTGAATAGAGAAGTGCAGGATCTGGAGGACAAGTTCTGTCCTCTTCTCTGCTGCTGACTTTTAAGGCAAGGTGGGGGCAGAGACAAGGGGGGTGGTGCGAAGGCCACATGAAATGGCCAGGAGGGCCATATTTGTTTTAAGAGGACTCAATAGGAGTCTCCCCTTCGCACTGACCCATACACTTGAGAAAGGAGCGCGTATGCTCCATACGGAGTCCGCGCATGCTCAGAAACGTGTTGTGTTCCCGGCCCTCGAGTGACATCATCACACGCTGCGGTGCGGTCCAAGCTGGTATCTTCATCTCCCTTACACGGAAACAAAGCACAGGCTTGCCGGCTTCCTGTCTTCCGACATTGGGTTTCCATAGGACCGGTCCCCCACACAGTCAGCGTTGCAGGTTCACCAGCGAGGCTCACCCACTTCATGAGGAGCTGCTACTTCTTATCTTACATGTGAGTGTATTATGCTTGTTCTATGTATAATAAAATCATGCAACTGAGTGGCGCTTCTCTGTGTTTCCTTCCTCTAGGTGGATCACTTTACAGTCTCTCTCTCTGTAGCACCTCTGCTGTTCTCCTGTTCCCTTGTGCTACTCCAGGAATCACCTCCACTCCTGGCTGCACCCAAACCTCCAGGCCTCAAGGTCACCCCCCCCCAGATGGGGACGACCTACCGGGTATTGGCCTCCATAATGCCTCTGCTACATCTCAGACTTCCACCTGACTTCTCCTCCCAGATTGGGGTGACTCAGAGTATTTAAGGAGGCCTGCCCCCTGCCAATCCTACTTGGGGATTGGTCAGGGCTCCTTAGAACATTCCAGGTGGCTCCACCTATCTCCCAGCTCTATGACCAGAAACCCTCCTCCAGGTTTCTAGAAAAGAAGTGGGAGTTTCTGGTGACCTCAATCCTCCCCGAGCCGCCACTCCCCCAAGCCCAGATCAAAACATTCAGGCCTGACTAAATTTTGCCTCTCCTAGCAAAAACTCACTACAAAATGCACCTATACTATGGGGGCGCTACAAACATATATTTACATGTTTCACATTTTTATTTCATTTGTAAATAACTTTTCAATGCTTTGTACCATTGCTGACAGCTGGAGTGTAAACATAACAGTTGCGGTAGGTATCGGTAATTGGTATTGGCGAGTACTAAGAAAAAAAAAGTATCGGTACTCGTACTCATTGTAAAGAAAGTGGCATCAGTGCATCCCTAGTTTAACCACTTCCCGACCGCCGTATGCAGAATGATGGCCGGGAAGTGGTTTAGTTATCCTGACTGGACGTCATATGACGTCCTCAGGATAACAAGCCGCCACGCGCCCGGGGGGGGGGGGGCGCATCGCGGCGATCGGTGGTGTGGGAGGTCAGTCTGACCCCCCGCAATGCCGATCACGCTAAAGTGCTTCCATCCGAAGCACTTTACCATGTGATCAGCCGTGACCAATCACGGCTATTCACAGTGTAACAAAGGAAAGCCGTTTATCGGCTTTCCTGTACTCAGGTCTGCAGACCTGAGGCGTGGGGAGCCGATCGGCTTCTCTCCTGACAGGGAGGGTTTGTGCTGATGATTTATCAGCACAGCCCCCCCTCGGATCGCCACACTAGACCACCAGGGAGCCTGCCCAGGGACCACTATCAATGTCCCCACCCAGGACCACCAGGGAGCCGATCTGGACCAGCAGGGAGACCACCCTAGACCACCAGGTAAGGGGCATAGTGCCCAATATGAATGGCACTTAGTGTCACCTTCAGATGCCACCCTAGACCACCAGGGAATGGGCCCCTTTCTGTACATATGCCCACTAGTGCCCCTATCAGTGTGTACCAGTGCCCCTATCAGTGCATACCAGTGCCACCTACTAGTGCCCACCTATCAGTGCCCATCAGTGCCACCTATCAGTGCCCAGTGCCGCCTATGAGTGCCAATCAGTGCCGTCTATGAGTGCCCATCAGTGCCGCTTATCAGTGTCCATTAGTGCTGCATATCAGTGCCTGTCAGTGTTTCATATCAGTGCCCGTCGGTGCTTCTTATCAGTGCCGCCTAACAGTGCTCATCATTGCTGCATATAAGTGCCTCATCATCAGTGCCACCTCATCAGTGCCAATCAGTACTGCCAGATCAGTGCCCGTCAGTGTAGCCTCATCAGTGCCCATCAGTGATGGAGAAAATTTACTTATTTACAAAGTTTTGTGACGGAAATAGAGATTTTTTTTTTCAAAATTTTCGGTCTTTTTTTGTTTATAGCGCAAAAAATAAAAACAGCAGAGGTGATCAAATACCACCAAAAGAAAGCTCTATTTGTGGGAACAAAATGATAAAAACTTTGTTTGGGTACAGCGTCGCACGACCGTGCAATTCTCATTCAAAATGCAGCAGCACTGAAAGCTGAAAATTGGTCTGGTAGGAAAGTGTTCTAAGTGCATAGTATTGAAGTGGTTAAATATTAGGGAGGGTGGTACAACCCCATAACAAGGGATTGAGACATGGATGCCAATTAATAATTGTGGCTGTTCAGTGATCTGGAATAATGGTTTGTGGCTGACAGCTCCAGCTGGTGACGGGGATGGTCCCGGGATGAATGTGTCATCCAGATTGTTATCAGGTAGCCTAGTTGGCTCCCTACAATCTGGCTGTTTAGCTGTAGACAGGGGGTTAATAGCTGAGCGCCCCCTTTCACAGCTGATTAATAAAGTGTAGTAGAGAGAGAAAGGTTCAGTCTGTGCTAAGAACAAGCCGAGACCGGGAGCCGCCAACCAGTCCAGTGAACAGCCAAGAGGCTGAAGATTTGCATTGCATTATTGTGCTCTAATGATCCCTTCAAGGGTGAACCGCTGATGTTTGTTCTGCGAATAAATAAAAAGCGGGCAAGGAGCCCTAAAATGCAACTTGACACGTGGGCCGCCTCCTTACAAACGCTCAGTTTCACGACGATCCCTACGGCTTCAAGTTTGAATGCGTTCTGCTTCTGGGTTCGCACGTGTTCTGCATTAGGTTTGCATGCTGAACCAAGGAAAACAAGGAGTGCGCTTCTTCCGCAAACTGGAGGGTAAAATATAGGCTGCAACCCACAGAAACACAGACATGGAAAACGTATCGCTGAACACTGCGGTAGACTTTTCCTGGCAGTTGAGCTTCCGTTTATCAAAGTCAGGCTTTTATGTATAATTTTATTCATCAGTAGATTGTGATTACTGATTGGACTTTAATTTTCAAAATTACAGGTTTATGAGCGTAACACAGAAGTAGCCTTGGCAGTAACTTTGTATCCTTATTAGGATTCAGTTTTTTTAGCATTCCCAAAAGACACATTGTAGATGGCAGATGTTTGGCAAAGTAAACATTTTTTAACCACTCCAGCTCTGGAAGGTTTTACCCCAGGCCATTTTTTGCTATCTGGCACTGTGCTACTTTAAGGGCTTGTTTACACTTGCTTCAAAACAGGGCGTCAGACAGGCGTTGTTAAAGCGGAGTTCCACCCTGTTAAAAGACAGCAGCCACCAAAAGTGTAGCTGCTGACTTTTAACAATCGGCCACTCACCTGTCCCTCGTTCCAGCGGTGCGGCCGCCCGAGGGCTCGCTCGTCTCCCCCTCCCCTCGGCGGCGCCGGCATCACAAGTGTGGGCACCTGGCTTTAGCTTCAAAGCCGGGCGCTCACTGCGCATGCACGAGTCACGCTGCGGCTTGTGAATGGCTTGGCGCATCTTCTGGGACCTGTGACGTGTCCCAGAAGATCGCCGGGTGGGAGGGAGGGAAGGTGAACTTTCTTCCGGCTCCTCGGCGCCAGGGGAGGAAGTAGACCTGGGACCCTGTGAAAACAGGGTCCACGGTCCCCCCCCCCCCAAAAAAAAAAAATGACATGCCAATTATGGCATATCAGGGGGTCACCTTCTCTTAAAGTGGAAGTTCCACTTTTGGGTGGAACTCTGCTTTAAAGCTTCCTTAACGCCAGTTCAAGACCATGTCACTAAATAAAATGGTTGGCTTACAGCCCTGTATACACCTTGCGTTGGCTTAGCTGCCCTTCAGCTTCGCTTCAAAAATTATACCCCATGTAGATTTAGCCAGGCTTCAAAGCCTCTTCAACGCCTCCATAGAAGTCTATGACAAAGCTTGTTTGAAGCTCGCTTGAAGCACCTGCAGCTTTTTAGAGGCTGTAATTCAGCTTTAGCTTCGCTTTGTTTTGGAGAAATTACAGGTGTGAGATATCAACAAACACGCAGGGCGTTTACCAAGCTTCAACAAGGCTTCAAAAGTGCATTACTGAAGCCTTGTTGAAGCCTCACTGAAGCCTCTTAGAAGCACCACCGAAGCCTCAAAAACACATCATAAAAGCTTCTTGAAGCTGTATGAGCTTTAATGAGCGTTGAAGCCGAAACAAGGATAAACTAGCCCTAAGGCTCCATGCACACTGAAGCTGATAAACTACCGTTTATGGTCGTTTGGGCATTTTTTTAAATAGCCCAAAAATGCCCCTTTATGTTATCCCATGTGTACATGGATGTTTACTGTCCTTTAACAGCAGTGGCGTTTTTGGGCTGTTATCTGAATGCCCTGAATTGGAGTCCAGGAGTCGTTTTTCTGACCACAAAAAATGCTGGAAGCCGATAAACGCTCATAAACGCTGCGAAATGGCCGTTTATTGACGTCCAGCACTTTTTGTAGTCAATGGAAGCTAATGAAGAAAAAAAACCACTCAAAAACGCTAACGCGGATAAACGCCAATAAACGCTGCTTACAAAACGCTGCTAAAAGCACATTTTCTAAACAGCATCTCCTGCCACTATATCGGACGTTCAGAGAGCGTCCAGTGTGTGTGGAGCCTGTCTGGTAATTGCGGTCATGCAACAATTCTGTACCCAAATGACATTTATATAATATTTTCACACAAATAAAGCTTTCTTTTGGTGGTATTTGATCACTGTTTCGTTTTTTTTATCTTTTATTATATAAACGAAAAAAACTTTCGAAAAAAACCCTATATTTTTTATACCTTCTGCTATAAAACATATCCAACAATATCCAAAAAAAAAAAAATAGAATTACGTCATAAATTTAGGCCAAAATGTATTCTGCTACACGCCTTTGGTAAAAAAATCCCAATAAGCGTATATTGATTGGTTTGCGTGAAAGTTATAGCGTATACAAACTATGGGATAGATACTGGAATTTTTATCTATTTATTTATTTATTATACTAGTATTGGCGGTGATCCGCAACTTATAGTGAGTAGTGTGCAGCGGGCAATCTGACACTAATTGACGCTGGGGGGGGAAATGGCCAACTGACGATGACATCACCAGTAACACTAATACAGTGATCAGTGCTAATACTATACACTGTCATTCACTGTACTAATGACACTGGTTGGGTAGGAGTTACCATTTAGGGGCACTCAAAGGGGTTACTGTGTGCCTAACAATGTGTAATGTGTGCTGTTTTCACTGCTTTGCAGGGAGAGAAAAAAACGGCACATTGCTGCTATCTCTAGAGAGCCCTACAGTTTAACAGTTTCTGTTAGGCCCCTTTCACACTGGGGCGGATTTCATGCACTTTAGCGCTGGAAATAGCCTCTGCTAAGTGCCTGAAAACCACCTCTCATTCATTCCAGTGTGTCTTTTCACACTGGGGCGGTGCGCTTGTGGGATTGGAAAAAAAGTCCTGCAAGCAGCATCTTTGGGGCGGGTTGGGAGCGGTGTATGCACCTTTGTATAAAGCACTTTGAAAGCACTGCAAACTGGGAGTTTTTAACCCCTTTTATGGAGTTAAAAGCGCCCCGCTAGCATCGCGAAAGCACCACTTAAACAGCGGTAAAGCACCGCTAAAATGAACAGTGCTTTACCGCGGCCGCAGCCCCAGAGTAAAAGGGGTCTAATGAAATTTTGTAAGTAAATAATTTTTCTCCTTCACTGATGAGGTGGCCCTGATGAGGAGACGCTAACATTCAGCACTGATGGGCACTGATAGGCAACACTGATGGGCACTGATAGGTGGCACTGATGGGCAATGATAGGTGGCACTTATGGGAACTGATTGGCAACACTGATGGGCACTGATAGGCAACATAGAAGAGAAGGCACCGATGGGCACTGAAAGGCAGCACTGATCGGGACTGTTTGGCAGCACTGGTGGACACTGATTGACATCACTGCTGGGCACTGATGGGGCTCCATTAATAATCAGAGCACTGATGATCAATGCCCTGATTATTTGTGCAGATCTCCCTTGTCAGGTATTGCCGCTGACCGGCACTCTCCTCTCCTCTCCTCAAGAGAGACTAAAGACCTAAAGAGACTCATCATCAGCTCTTTACCGTGTCCCAGTGACAGAGCGCAGCAATGATCCCCGAGCCACACGCTCCCCCCCCATCCCCCCCCGGGCACTCAAGCATTGTGAGAGTGAGAGAATGTCATATGACGTCCTCCCAGAGCGAGAGTGCTCCCGCCCGCCCGCCTGTATTGCTTTTGATATAAAATATGATTTCTCCTATAAGACTCAAAATGGAATTTAGGTTACTGCAGGTCTGTTTGAAGATGCTTCTCAAACGAATGCCTTGGCTGTCCTGAAACATTGGGACAGTTGTCAGTTGGTTGTTAAGGTAAATGGGTTTGTAACCATTGTCAACAGACTGGTAAACAAACTGAGCTATATAAATATTGCCAGGCATAAGCTCAGTCGCTCACTCATCATGCATTAACACCAAAAGATTCATCTGTAAAGCTAACAAGAAAAGTGCCTGGTCTACAGAAGAATCGTTGTCAATGGAGATCACAAACACAGTAATTGAAGCTAAGTAACATTTAAGTGTATTTCTACTCTTACAGACTATAGTTTGTTTGATTGCTAGGTTGTTAATTTGCTATAGAAATCTGTCAGTCTTGACTTGTATTCCTAATATTGTAATAGTTTTGTATGTACAGTATTTTTGTTCAGTAAAAGCTCATTTATACTTTGCACAGGTCTGAGCTTCCTTGCTTATACCGCAAAGTAACCTTGCTATTTAGACGCAAGCGAGACACCGCCCATCGTTTGACAATACGGTGGGTGGGAAGTGGTTAAACAGTGATCTAATTAACAGTAAGATAATCAACAGCTAGGCCCCTAGACAAGCCTTAATTTACAGGGAGTGACCACCCCAGACAGTCTCGGCAGCAGATCTCCTTAACCAGCTTTCTTTCCACATCCATCTTCTCACTGAGTCTTAAGTTGGCTGAGACCATCATGGCTTCCTTGACTGTTAAAGCAGGTTTCCACCCAAAAGTGGAACTTCCACTTTAAGTGAAGGGGACCCCCTGACATGCCACAATTGCCATGCTATTATTTTTGGGGGTGGGGGGATTGGGGACCCTGCTTTCACAGGGTCCCGGGTCCCACTTCCTCTCCTGGTGCCGCGGAACCGGAAGGAAGTTTGCCTTCCTCCCCTCCCTCACAGCGACCTTCTGGGACACGTCACAGGTCCCAGAAGATACAACGGCCATTCACAGTGCGCGCCCGGCTGTGATGCCAGCGCCGCAGAGAGGAGGGGGAGAAGAGCGAGGCCTCTGGTGGCCGCATCGCTGACACAGTTGAGTGTCTGATTATTAAAAGTCAGCAGCTACACTTTGTGTAGCTGCTGACTTTTAAAAAGGTGGAACTCCGCTTTAAATGTGGTCATAACATGTCACCTTACATTATATAACTGGACATCTTCCTGAATGCATGTAGCTCCCTCAGAAGCCAGGGCACATAGTCAGTAGGCAAGAGGCTACCCCTCCAAAAGTCCCTGTCCCAGTTGGGCCTATCACACATTCTGTTATAGAATATTCTACTGAGCTAAAGTCAGGCTGAAGAATATAGTCTATGTCATTTGTTTCTTAAAAATGCGGGAATAGATGTATAATGTTTCAGGTCACAATACATTCATACATGTGGCATCCCGTAAAAACAACGTGTTGCTCCTCACTGTTCTACTTAAGCGTTTAGGGATTTTCCTGATCATGCAGACTACACAGACCAATTATTCCACATGCTTTCTCCTCGGCGATCTCTCCCCGGGGACTCTTTACACTACCTCCTAGTGAAGACTGTGCTTTCCCGTCAGTGTGCTTGGGACACGGGTGGGGGGTGGGGAGATTTGATGGATTCATTGCTGCTGTCATACGCCTCTAATCAATGAGCGGATTCCGGGGTCTTCTAGAAGATCCTTCTTTTAGATGACTGGTTACATATTAAATGAGAAACACATTGGCGTTTATTTTAATTTAAAAATTCTCTAAGCACATCCTGATTTATTCCTAATATGGTGAGCCATCTAATGGTCCACAAAATCCGTTCGCATTTATTGCCTGTAAAACAAGATAGAAAAACATAACAGATACAAAATAAGAATCTGGATACAAAGGTGGACTGAAACAAGTCTGTAAATTATATGCAGAAAGTTGTAAAAAACACATTTTATATTTTAGGAAAGGAAAAAATTGTGAATTGTGTCACTGCAGCTTGTGTTTCTACTTCTCACCACTGGAGGGCTTGTGTTGTGGTTTTGTTGGACGGCTCACCGGCATCTATGACTGGATATTTCAGAGTGTCCTGATTGGCTCCTGCCACCTGATTGGGCGGGTTTTCTGTTAAAAACGAGCTGTTGTGATCTGTGTCCTCGTCCGTGATGACGCCCTACCATGAGGGTGAAACGCGTTGACGTCACTTCCGGTCGCCGCAGCCGTCTACGCCACTTCCGGTTTTAGTGGTGGGAGAGTGTGGAACGCACGCCGTTGTGGACACTCCATTGTTATCAGGCGATTTTAATCTGCTATCTTGTAAGAAGCTTTCTGCTTGGCGCAATAAAGTGTTATTGTTTACAGTCTACACATGAGGATGTTTGTGTTTATTTGAGCCATTCAGATGACATTTCTGTGTATGAAGATTGAGCTCCATTCTGAGGGTCCGGCCATCCTGCTGATATATTCCAGTTTTCCCCACTGACATAAGCTTGTTTGACCTCTGACTGAAAAGCAGTTGGTCAACACTTTCTGGTGAGTGGGGACACAAAGGGGGTCCGGCACAGTTTTCCACGTTGCACTGGGAATTAAATTTTGAGCACCTTGTTGAGCTCTTTCAAGCACAAGTCACTTTTGAAGATCATTGGTTGATTTACATGTTTATATTCAGCACCAGCACTTTCGATTATGGACTGATTTATATGTTATTTATATATTTTTCATGGATCGATTATGCATGGACATTTATCTGAGAATTAACATTTGTCACTCAATGTTTATTTATATGTTATTCACTTGGAGGGGAGGCGCTATCTATTATTATTGATTTATTTCTGATGCAGGTGGCACTGATGGCACTGATAGGCAGCACTGATGGACACTGATAGGCAGCAATGATAGGTGACACTGATCGTCATCACTGATAGGCGGCAATGATAGGTGGCACTAACAGCCATCACTGATGGGCACTGATTGGCAGCACTGGTGGGCACTGTTGGGGCTGCACTAAAAATCAGAACACTGATGATCAGTGTAGATGTCCCCTATGTGGATTTGCCTGTTTTGGGCTTGTCTCTCCTCACAAGCTGTCAGTCAGTATGAGGGGAGGATTGTAGATTACTGGCAAATCTGATCAGCTGTGATTGTGATTTGCTGACAGACTGTGTCAAATCACAGGGGTATAGGCGGGCAGGGGCCTGCATACACCCAAAACCTGGAAACAGGCAGTGCCATACAGTTACGTCGCTGAGCCTGTAGCTGTCACCCCCGCCGCAGTGGGGGCAGCCGGCAAGCGACTAAACTTTTGAAAGCAAGCACAAAATTTGCAAAAGCAAAATAATAGATAAAGAAAGGCAACGAGCAGTTCCATATTGGTCACACAGGACCGTCTGAAGAAAACAAGTATAACCACCCTCCTCCACACCCCAACTCACGTCTCTCTGTGCAATACCCCCCCCCCCATTTTCCCAGGATAATGAAAAACCATATATGGGATTAACCAGAAAGCATGGCTTGAAGGACTAAATATAAACCAAAATAAACATCATGACATCATTCATGCATCCATATTTACCCACATCACTGCATATCTAAGGAGGTAATATTGATTGGGGGGGGGGGGGGATTGCATGCACCGCATATTCACAGCCATGCGATCGGGTGCTGGAAGTGCTCACGGACTCACTGGTATGGCCAAGTCCTGTAGCCGAGGCTGCAATGGAGACGGAGTACTGCATAGAGCAGCTACAGCGAGCTGCGGTGAGTAGCCAGACAGATGATAGGAGTATTCACGGTCTCTCTGGTATTGGTAGAGTCCAGCTGTGATGAAGACAGGGGGATGCACAGAACAGCGTCAGGCGCACAGGGGCATGACATCAACGCGTTTCGCTGGGAGTCCCCAGCTTCGTCAGGAAGTCAATTTGAGCATCAAAGTCCAAGAGGGGTTGTATTCTAGAGAGCGTAATTACCACTGCATCTTCATCGTTGAGTTGGTCTGCGTTCCCTTGTGTGGTTTATTGCAATTTTGCCACCTGATGGTTTCTCCACTGCAAGACCACGTGGCCATGAATATGCGCTGCATGCAGTCCCCTCCCCCACACCAATATTACCACCTCAGATATGCAGTGATGTGGATGAATATGAATGCACGAATGATGTCATGATGTTTATTTTGGTTAGACAACTGTCTGTTTTAGATGGTGAAAGGTGGAGGATTATATTTATTCTGTTTGTTGTATAATAAACTTTTTGTATCAAATTTTTAGATTTGTCTACCTGCATATTCACTTTGATACTATATCCCTGAGGCTCTATTCAGTGGTACTTTGAACTATTCCCCTTTCTAGTCCAGTTCTGTTGTTATATATGCTGGTTTTGCCACTGAGCCCCCACTATATATTGGTTGAGTGAGTGGATGAGTACCCCTCGTCACTTGGATGAACCCATATAATAAGGTTCCCAAGCCATTTTTGTTTTTGCTTTGAGGACTAAATATAAACCTACCAGGCCATACAAGCACTATCTTTGCAACTTAAAATAGCGTATCTTAACCAATTCACCCCCGGAAGGATTTCCCACGTTAGGACCAGAACACTTTTTTGCGATTCGGCACTGTGTCGCTTTAACTGACAATTGCACGGTCGTGCGACGTTGTACCCAAACAAAATTTGCATCCTTTTTCCCCCACAAATAGAGCTTTCTTTTGGTGGTATTTGGTCACCTCTGCTTCATTTCTGATCACCGCTATAAACAAAATAAGAGCGACAATTTTGCAAAAAAAACAATATTTTTTACTTTTTGACACTTTTTTGGGACCAATCATGCAGTGATCAAATCCAAAAAAACCCCCACTGATTACTGTATAAATGTCACTGGCAGGGAAGGGGTTAACCTGCAGGGGGCAATGAAGGGGTTAACTGTGTTCCCTAGGTGTGTTCTAACTGTAAGGGGGTTGGGCTGGCTGGAGCATAAGAGATCTAACTGATCCCAGTGACAGGGATCAGTAGATCTCTTACATCCCGCCTATCATAACGGGAAACCACTGAGTTTACAACGGCGGTTCCCCGTTCTTCATCTCTCACAGGCAATCGCTGGTCGCTGATGGACATCAAGTCTGCCCGACCCCCGGGCATGCTCACGGAGTGCGTGTGCCCTGGGCCGCAAATCGTGCATGCGCGAATCTCCATTTATAGACAGCGATTTGCGATAATGAGCCACACCGCCGCAGTAAATGTACGCAACGCGGTCGGCAAGTGATTAAAACTCTAATGATACATTCTAATGGCACAGAGTGATCTTCAGCTCCCGAATAAGCAGCTACCATATTTAGCTCCTAGCAGTGGAAATAACGCCACCCAAGGTCTGGAAACTCAGGATTTCAGTAGCTATTCTGAGCTGGCATTGAAAACGAGTATTCCTTTTCCTCTAAGGGAGCGATAAGTCCAACAGAGAGATAACAAAGAAAAGCTGCTAATTAATGGCCAATGGCTTCCAACAACTGGAAAGTAACTTTAATCATTTTAATTAATTGTACTTTAAAGCGTTGCAGGGTCACCTGGGTGAGCGCACTTTCATTGTTGCAGAATAATATTAATCAGAGCCGCCGTTTAAAATATTTTTCTTCATTTCTGTTTTAGGCAAGGGACCCAGAGCTCCTCTATATGGCATATCTTAAATGATGGATTATCTAAAATATGTCCAATTGTTTCCCCTTAATTGGTAGTTTTGTCTGTATGGAAATGTCTTTGTCTTTCTTTTCTGAAAAGAGAGAAGGCATGGCAAATTGGATTTTCCCAAAGGATTTTAAGCTTCACTTTAGCAAGTTTTGCAATGAGTGAATTGCTGTAACAACCATATTTGACCTTACTATAATGCCACTAATATACTTATCTGGCCAGGATACTCTTAGAAACTGTGCACCGCTTACACTATTTTGTCAAAAGTATTATGACGCCTGCCTTTACACGCACATGAACTTTAATGGCATCCCAGTCTTAGTCCGTAGGGTTCAGTTCATTGAGTTGACACACCCTTGGCAGCTATAACAGCTTCAACTCTTCTGGGATGGCTGTCCACAAGGTTTAGGAGTGTCTATGGGAATGTTTGACCATTCTTCCAGAAGCCCATTTGTGAGGTCAGGCACAGATGTTGGACGAAAAGGCCCGGCTCGCAGTCTCCGCTCTAATTCACCCCAAAGGTGTTCTATCGGGTTGAGGTCAGGACTCTGTGCAGGCCAGTCAAGTTCCTCCACCCCAAACTCGCTCATCCATGTCTTTATGGACCTTGCTTTGTGCACTGGTGCCCAGTCATGTTGGTACAGGAAGAGGCCATCCCCAAACTGTTCCCACAAAGTTGGGAGCATGAAATTGTCCAAAATGTCTGGGTATGCTGATGCCTTAAGAGTTCTCTTCACTGGAACTATGGGGCCAAGCCCAACCCCTGAAAAGCAACCCCACATCATAACCCCCCCTCCACCAAATGATTTGGACCAGTGCACAAAGCAAGGTCCATAAAGACACGGATGAGCGAGTTTGGAGTGGAGGAACTTGAGTGACCTGCAAAGAGTCCTGACATCAACCCAATAGAACACTTTTGGGATGAATTAGAGCGGAGACTGCGAGCCAGGCCTTCTCATCCACATCAGTGCCTGACCTCACAAATACTCTTCTGGAAGAATGGTTAAACATTCCCATAGACACTCCTAAACCTTGTGGACAGCCTTCCCAGAAGAGTTGAAGCTGTTATAGCTGCAAAGGGTGGGCCAACCAAATATTGAACCCTATGGACTAAGACTGGGATGCCATTAAAGTTAATGCGCGTGTAAAGGCAGGTGTCCCAATACGTTTGGTAATATAGTGTAGGTTACATTGGTAGAACTCGTATTGAACGTGCAGGCAAGATACATGAACATGTCAGTTGTATGAAACTTTTATCACTATTACTCTGGAGGACATTTTCTGTTTTTAAGGCAATAGGAAAATGTAATTAACGGGATGGACTGTAAAGGTTTTTGCAGGAGCATTGTCATGGTGGAAAATCCACTTGTCAGGCCAAAGTCCTGGTCTTTTTCTCCGAACAGATTCCTGTAAACTTTTCGGAATTTCCAAGCAACAATGTTGGTTGACCGTTGTGATAAAAAAAAAAAACCCACACCAGCATGAGCGTACGAGTGTTCGCACTCTATCCGCATTTGCATCTATCCTTTGTGTATTTGGCTGCCCCCTTCTTGCATCATCGTGGACATCTGCCCACCCCTCCTTAAACCATCTACGCCAGGGATATGCAATTAGCGGACCTCCAGATGTTGCAAAACTACAAATCCCATGAGGCATAGCAAGACTTTGACAGCCACTAGCATGGCACCAGAGGCAGAGGCATGATGGGACTGGAGGTCCGCTAATTGAATATCCCTGATCTACGCCATTCAAAAACACTTGATTTCTTCATTAAATGTTTATAACAGAGCTAAAATTTCACTGAAAATGTGATGTTAATCCACTGCTCCAGATACCTGTCATTCATTTTCCACCAGCAGTGCAACGCACACACATATTATTTCTTCTACTACTTTGTAAAGACTGGTCTGCGACCCAGGCGAGTGCTCATTAGAACATGTCAGAGCACGCTCAAGTGCAAATGGCTGAGTGACTCACCACCATAGATTGTCACACCTATATTTTAGGTAGAAGATTAGGTATATGTGGGTGTGAAGGAATATAGAAGGGAACTTTCATCGTTAATGGAGAACTGGCCAGTTAAGAAACCAGTTAATTGAAAGTCAGCTAAAGGGGTCTTGGGGAACAAGTATGAGGATGAAGTGGAGGGATATGGGTATGGCAAAAGGGATGAGAGGGAAGCGATAGTATGGGTAGCTGTGCTGGGGGTCAGTTTTCTAGAATAAGGAAAGGATAAAGAAGCATGAGGAATTATAAAGGAGGGAAGGATGTGTCTAGGGCAGGGATATGCAATTAGCGGACCTCCAGATGTTGCAGAACTACAAGTCCCATGAGGAATAGCAAGACCCTGGCAGCCACAAGCATGACACCCAGAGGCAGACAGCTGGAGGTCCACTAATTGCATATCCCTGGTCTAGGGAAATTCCTGAGTGGGCTTCATGCAGGATTCCAAGCAGTCTTGGTTCCTCGTTCATAAGGATTTTGCCTTCCTCAGACAGTAGAATTATTTTGTAGAATTTGTGTTTGTTGTGGGATGAAAGAATGAGATCCTCCATAGTCCTGACTTCTTCCACTTTGCATATCCACATGGACACCATGAGAGGTGTAGGCTCATAGAAACATAGAAAAGTGACGGCAGAAAAAGACTGAGTAGTCCATCGAGTCTGCCCCTTAAAGGGGCTCTCTCCATTTTAACGAGATGCAAGATTTTGCTGCATTCAAAAAGTGCCAGAGTGTAGTAGTCTTTTGATATACCTTGGGATGGAGGAATGGTGTAGGAGAAAAAATGCTGGGTTGCTCAAGTCAGTGAAGTCAGTAATTTTTTGTATAATGGATCTGATTCCTGACCAGGATTTCAACGTGGGGCAAGAACAAAAAGGGACGCAGTATGGAGCCTACTTCCGAATTACAGTGCTAGCAGGGCTCCGACACTTTCGGAAAGAGTTTCTGGAGTAAAGTCGGAGTCTTGTGGTTTAGATCTTGGATTTATGTGTTTATGGGAGATGTCAAAAATAAATATATGCTCTTTTGGCGTTATGGAGCTGTGAGGTTAAGGTTAAGGTCTGTCTCCCAAAGTTTGGGCTATGGAGGTATATACTCAGGCTTAGGATGAGAAAGTAGGACGCAAACTGTGGAAATAGTGGACCCAATTCTGTACATAAGGTCTCAAAACCCTTCAAGGGCCAGGTAAATCAACCAAAAGGGGACAGAGTTAGAAGGAAATGTCTGAGTTTTAGTGCTTGACATATTGAGAGATGGAAGGGGACTTTTGGTCGAGTGAGTTTATTTCTATTTTATCCATTATCTATAAAACTAGCCAGCAGGTGTCCTCTTCAGGGCTACGACAGAAGTCTTAATTTCTGTAGCACATTTCTAGGTAGGTGCTAGGATAGTTAGTTAAGTGTTAGAGTGTGTTCTAGTAAATTTAGTTGCCACACTGTAGGCAGTGTGGCTATAAATGTTAGGTAATCTAAAAGCATTATTTGGCTCACTGTACCCAGTGAGCTGTGATTGTTTAGTTAGGCCTGATCTGTGCTCTGATGCTGCCAGTCTGTTGGATAGCTCCCTCTGTATCCAGGTCTTGCATCTTTTTGGACTTTAGTGCCTATGCGCACGCCTGGGCGCGCTCGTGCGAATGACCGTGCGCGTGCCGGGAACGGTACCAGGCGGCACTATTTCAACTGAACACACCCTGCAGCAATTGCTGTCTGATCTACAGCGTTTGGTGTGTGTTCCCGAGCAACCTGATTATCTGATACCTGTTACTGTGACATGGCTTGTCTCGACCCTGCTCTGATCTCCGCCTGCACTGACCTCGGCTATCCACAACCACTCCCCTGCCTGCTCTCTTGTACCTTTGCTGCCAACCCATTAACGAACTCTGCCTGTGCCCGACCACTCTTCCGTCTGACCCTTCTGCACTGCACCGCCAGCCAGCTACCGACCCTGCCTGTACCACCACTCCGTTCAACTAGCACGAGACCGGAAGTACCTCTTCAGTTGTCACCGGTGACCATCTCAACCCTCGTGCCATCCTCACTCCTGAGCCTCCTGTCTGCTCTACCAGGGGTTCACGAATGAGGGTCACAAGAGAGGTTACTCCTGCATAAGTCAGACTCCACTGCCAGGTACGTGACACCAGGGAACTTGAGACGTTTCTGGATGATAGGTGTGGAGTTATGCTGATGGCAGCATGAATACTAACCCAGCCTATCTCAGAGAAGCAGGCTCTGAAGGCATGCTGGGTGACTAGATTTATTCGGGGAGCTCACAGAGCTCCTGATCTAACCCAGAGTGGATGGGTCCAGCCTGAGGGGGGCACGCTGCCCTCTCAGGCACAAGCTGAAGTGAGGAAGCCTCAGGTGGGTGACCTGCGGAGGAGTGCTGAGACGCCGGTGCTTGGAAGAAGATGACTGAGGGGAGCTGTCTGCTATAGATCTGCCTTGCATCACTGGAGGGCATCATTTGGACGATTGGTGGGAAGCTCCATCTGTCCTTGGGCCTTGTGAGTACAGACATTGTAAAAACTTGGAGACCTTGTGCTTTAGCTACCCCTCTGGTGCCTTATTATAGTAAGCTATGGGTCTGTTAAATGGGACGCGGGCTGGTGTTCTGAAGAGCTCTGTTCAGACATTTCTCTACTTTTTTTTCTCAATACTTTTTTTTAAGGCAACTCATAGAAAATACAGAGACCAATAAAACCCATGTCAAAATATATCACCGCTAAAATCACAACAGTGAGTCAGGAAAATACAATTTCTGTACTTAAAGGGACTTTGCTCTAGTGGCTCTTCTTCTACTTAAGCTGAAGTCTACTGTTTGTAACAAGCCCAGACTTCAGTATAGCTTGTCCTAAAGGAAAACAAGTCCTTAGTTGTACATAGTTCTTATCTTTGAAGTATCCCATCACTTCCCTCATCCCTATCCAAGTTCTCCAAAAATAAAAATAGCTAAAACAGCATCCCATAGACTGGTCCTTGGAGAAAGAGTGAATAAGCCTGTTGAAGGCCTGGTTGCGGGGCAAAAGTTGGGAAGACCTGGACAATAATTCTTGCGGCTCCTACGGGAGTAGTGCTACATTTGTATAAACAGATCTGCAAAGTCTTCTGTGTTAAATTACAAAGTCTATAACAAGACAAAAAGCATAAAAATGTATAACGGTATAATGTTTATAATATACTGTATGTATGCAAATTTATATCAACTCCATCCATATAGAGCCAAAAGCAAGAAAAAATGCATCTTCAAAATAGACATCTGAACCGATGTAATCAGTGGCAGCTGGTGACCCCACCCCCGGTCGGTCAGTCAACAGCCCCGCACTTACCCTATCTAGGTCGCGGGCAGCGCTTCCTCCAGGTGGCTACTTCACCCTGCGTCTCCTCCTCCTTGGCTTTGGCGGTTTCCCCTGTGTCTCCTCCCTCCTCCTCCTCACCAATAGGATTGCTTCTCGCCTCAGGACCCGCTTCCTAATTGGCCGGGAGGAGAATCAGGCAAACAATTCGCTATTGTCACACAACTGGGCTCTGCGCCAAGAGCCCACCCTTTTTGAAGCCAATTAGAGCCTCATGCTCTAATCACGAGCTTTAAAAAAAACAAAAAAAAAAACATTGGAATCCATGCATCCATGTAGATTAGGGGCTGGGCGCATGGATTAGGGGGGAGGCAGCCCTGCCGCCATTGGATGTAATGCTGTTCCAAAGATTTTCAGTCACTTACTTTCTCCTATTTAAACAAATGTATGTAGGTTTTCATTCATACATAAGCATCATATGGTTAATGGAGTGTATGTTCTAAATATTAGGCACTTTCCAGAACAATTCACCGACCATCCTGAGAAGAGTGTAATGTACAGCGGAGTCATTGCCAATGGAGTCAATAAAAAGATGAGACTGTGTTGGCTTAATAAAAAACAAATTTTTCTAGGCTAAAAATTTTTGCGAAATAGTAAAGATACACAAAATGCATTAAAAATGTTCCAGCCCATCAATTCAGAGGTAAATTTCAATGATGCCCCTAAAATTATTCTACCTCCTAGCGTGCCCGGGGATGTTCAATGTGTAAGAGGTGGTTGAGTGTGTGCATGCATTCTGACTGATTATGTGTATGTGTGGGTAAGGGGTGCAGGGCCGTCTTTAATATTGATTGGACCCTGGGCAAACATTTTTTTGGGCCCTCTCCTTCCATGTAATTTCGCTCTCCACCTGCTCTGAGACATACAGAAAATAGCAGTTTACTGAATCAGATCAGGCAGCGATTGCGATTGGTTGCCAGAGGTTGCTGGACATCCTTACCACTCACTAATTGGTTAGTACACAGGCTGATGGTAGGCTTAATGAGCACAGTTGTAGGCAGGAATTTCAAGCATGCCCCTTTACCACTTCAGTGGGCAGCATTCAGCAGAAGTGATGGTGGATATGACCTCAGGGGGGCATGATATACATATGAATGCCGACTCTATTTACATATCAATGCCGCCAGTCTGTGGCTATTTACATATTAATGTTTCCGTTATTTGCATATCAATGCAGTGTATTTACATTGGGCCTGCAGGTGAGTCATCTGTACACAGCAATAGGGCAGAGCTGGGCAGCATTAGTAACAGAACTTCATACTGAGATATCGGAACACAGCATGGGACTAAAACTTCAAGGGACAAGGGAATTTAAACTGGGATAGTTGGCAAGTATGAGGCAGCTGCTTTGGGCCCCACAACAATGATGGGGCCCAGGGCAGCTGCCCCTTTCGCCCTGCCTTATAGATGGCCCTGAGGGGGTGTTTTATTCTTTGTGTCATTTTTATAATTTTATTGTATTTAATGTAGCGATATCCCCGCAGGAGCTGCTGTAGTTCAACAGGTTCTTTCCCAAATTAGTACAGCGGCAGTCAGGCACACAGCAACATGCCACTCACATAGGCTCTTTGAACAGTCCAGAGCAGGGGTGTCCAACCTGCGGCCCATGGGCCTAAGACAGCTGTGAATGCAGCCCAACACAAAATCATGCTCTTTTTTTTTTCTTTTCTGTGTTTTTGGAATTTTTTGTAAAAATGCCTTTATACTTAGCAAGCACATGTGGCCAAAGAAAAATGTGATAGTGTCTCTTTGCTTGATTTTTATAACTTTTATCTTCCCAAAGAAAAATCTCCCACTCTTCACAACCACGCCTTATTCATGTCATCAGTTTTCGGCAGCACCTACAGTATATCTGTGAGCAACTATTTTCAGGGATGAAAATTAGAACCAAAAAAATCTAATGAGCACCTTGAAAATTAATTGAGACTTACTACTCCATCCATCCAACCAGATATTGATTTGTTGGTTTATTAAAAACAGTGTCAACTATCACACTAGTTTTATGTTCTCCGCTTTTACTTTTATAATAAAAAATATTACAAAAATGAGGTTTTATTACTGGAGCGCACTCCCCAAAGAGCTGCAGAGGAACTTGGATCCCCCACTCTGCAGAGCCAGGCACACTGAATTTTCACAGGCACTCTTGGGACAGGGAAAAGTCAGTGACTTTGTTTTCGTTATTTTTTGAGGGTTGATAACTTGGATAGGGATGGTTATGGGATGCCCACTTAACTTTAGCAGAACTTCAGGGACATTCTTCCTATAGACAGTCTCTATATAAAGCTCCACTTCATCCTCCAGCACACACAGAACCCAGCTGGTTGACTGGGTTGACTTGCAGAAACCAGCTGGATGACTGTGTGAAGATCTGACAGTCACTCAGTCAGATAAAAGGCAATAGCCCATTGTTCCTGCTGTCCTCTCTCCTTGCTCCCGTGCCTCCAGAAATGGCTTCCACCATGTGTTATGGCAGGATACTTCCAGCACCTGAGCCCCTGGCCAAGGTCACCCCCCCCAGACTAGGGGGCTCCCTTTAAGGCCACCAACAGCCTCCTTTGCACTCCGTCTCCTTCTTCCAACCGAATCCCCTCCTGGCATGACTCATGCCTATTTATGAGGTAGCTTGCCTCCTGCCAGTCCTTTGCTGGGGATTGGCTGTGCCCCGGTCTAAGGTCACCCCCCCAGACTAGGGGGTACCCCTGAGGGCCACAAACAGCCTCCACTGCACTCCATCTCCTTCTTCCCCATGACTCCCCTCCTGTTATGACTCATGCCTGTTTATGAGGTGGCCTGCCTCACGCCAGCCCTTTACTGGGGATTGGCTGAGGCCCTCATAAATATTTCAAGCAGCTCCTCCTAACCTCCACCTACTATGTCTAAAACATTCTCCAATGTCCCAGAAAACAGGGGGATGCACCAGAGAGGCTGCTAGGATGAGTCATCCAGCCCTGGGTCACTGAATCTGACCCAGATTCACAGCTCACTTAGCCCTGAGCTAAAGAAATTTGCCTACACTAACAGTCTACATTAATACCTAGCACAACTATAGGGTGCTACATTACTCAAATAGATACATTATCTATATCAGTGATTGGTAACTTGTGATCTGCCTGACTTTTTCTGCTCATCAGCTATTCTTATTGTTAATAATAAAAAAGGGACAACTGCGCTATGTCTAGGTGATAAGCAGCGGCAAGAAATAAACCACGGTATGTACAAATGTAAAGCCGCGCTAAGATATTATTATGTTCCAAGTCAATTAAAACACATATAAAGATGTCCTAGAAAATGGCCAAGCATTCAATTCCAAGGAGCTGGATCTAAGAACATATAATCGGCATCCATAGAAAAACAAAGTAAATGAATCAATCTCTTATAACACCCGGTGCTCAGCAGAATGTATGGATCCGTCACCAAAGTAATTAAAGGCTTACCAGACCCAGCTGGAAGCCAGGCATGTGTATTAATCCCACTGATTCGTTCCCCTGGTCATTCAGCCTTGAAGGTACGGACTCCACACAGTCAATGCACAACTTCACAGTAGGTGTATACAGATAACGCTTCAGATGGAGGGTCACTCCTCCCAGCCTCCGTGTTGTCAAATGGAGATAAGCCACATATCAGGGAAAACAAAGGAAGCCCCAGATAGTGAAGTACAGTCGCTAAATTTATTAATAAAAAATGTAGGTACTCACACAGTATATTAGATAAAACAGCGTGTAGATCTACATATGGTCAGCCGGCTATCGCGAACAAACTGGTGACGTCAGCGTGCCTCCCGACGTACGTTTCGTCAGAGTTGACGTCGTCCGGGGATAAGGCGCACCATGCTGAGTCACCGCTTAAAAACCTATGGCCGTCCAGTAGTCTGAGGCTTAGGCGGCCATCTTATATAATGGCAATGTTTACCTGAGGTAGGAAGTGACGTCCCTCCACCGCCGGATTATGTGTATCCCGGGAAACTAAAGACGCCATCCCCCGTGTTGTATACTGAATATAATCAGCACCAAGCGGGAAGCTACTTGTCACTAGTAAATGGAAAACTTATCTGACAAAGGATGTCACAACTGGATATATTAATGCCCAATATAATTTACCAAACGAGTAAACTTGAAACCAAAACTATTTAAAATTATTTGAATAAAATTACTTATACTGGTATACGCCTGAAAAAATATTCAATAGAATAAAATTAAAAATCAAACAATATACCAGGTCGAAAAAAGGAAAAAAGGAAGGGGGGGACTGATAAGTCAAAAATCTTATATGGTCACCTATGTCTCAGACACTGTTTACAAGTGTTCTATCACAGTCTCAACAATACATTGGCAACTGCAAAGAGTGTCATATCAAAATATAGACATGGGATGGACAGTTAAATATAATACACCCCCAAAGGTCACTCTGGCTCTGATCTGGGCCAACTAATGTAAATTCAACATGTAATAAAGGTACAAACCAGAAACAAAATGGATTATACAAGGTTAAGGGTCACTTAGGAAACAGATATATTGTCATAATTTATATGGAAAATATATACCCAATATAGTAAGGTTAAGAATTATCTATAAAGGCATTGACGTCAATGTCCACGTTCAAGCCATGCGGGGTGTAAGATTTGATTTTATATATCCAAGACATCTCCAATTTGGAGATGCCCCTGATAAGAGATCCACCTCTTCAATTGGGCCTATAATGGTCAATCCCCAAAAAGAGGGTTTTGGAAGGATCCCTATCATGGCAATCTCGGTAATGCCTAGATAGAGATGATTCTTGAAACCCCTAAAGATGTTAGAAATGTGTTCATTGAGTCGTATCTGCAAAGGTCGTTTAGTCCGGCCCACATACTGTAGGCCGCATGGACATTGTATCAAATAGACTACGGCTTTAGTGGTACAAATGATGAATGGTTTGATCTTAAAATGAGCTAAGGTTTTGGTAGATGTAAAAGAATGGCACTTCCTCCCTAGTAGGCTATTGTAGGTACAAACCCTACACTTGCCGCATTTGTAGAACCCTGTCATAATCTGGAAGAACATTGGTTTATAAACAGGGGGATTATGGACATTAGGGGCCACCTTACTGCTCAAAGAGGGAGCCCCTCTGTATATTACCATTGGACGATCTGGGAGAGTATTGGCCAGTATCCTATCACTCTTTAAGATGTGCCAATGCTTTGAAATCAACTCCTTTACTTGTTTTGCCTGGAAAGAGTAGGAAGTAATAAAAGGTACTTGGGGAGAGTTAGACTGTCTGTCCCCGACCGATCTTTCTCTAAGAAGATCATCTCTATTCATATTGGACACTTCCTCTAATGTGTTAGACAAGGATTGGGGATCGTACCCCTTTTCTAAAAACCTTTCGGTCAAAATGGTTGATTGCTCATGAAAAACCCCCAGTTCACTGCAATTCCGACGGAGTCGCATATACTGGCTCTTAGGTACTCCCTTCAACCAAGGGCGATGATGGCAGCTCTTCAAAGGTATAAAAGAGTTGCGGTCAGAAGTTTTAAAATGGGTCGAAGTGACAAACTGTCCATTTTTTATCTCTATATTTAAGTCAAGAAAATTGACCTTCTTAGGGTGTGCTTCATACTTTAATTCAATACCCCTGTTGTTATCATTAAGGAGATGGAAAAACTCATCAAGACTAGTCTGATCACCCTCCCATAGGAGGAGGACGTCGTCTATATTACCAAATCCTTGGTGTCGCATAGGGAATCAAGTCCCGCCTGGAGATCCTGGTTAAGCCTAACTTTGCGGGCCTCCAGGGACTCTAGATCCCTCAGCACTACTTCCCTAAAGACTTTAACGGAGGGGGGCAAAGAGCGAGGGGGGTTGAATAAAGATGCATTAGCTAGCCCAGTGTGTTTATACTGTTTATATGTTGAATGGTTGTTGTTAATAGGGTTGGTTAAAAAATGTCTTTTGATACTGATCTTTCTTACAAACTTATGTACATCCATATAAGTTTCAAATTTATTAAGTGGTCGTGGTGGAGCAAACTTGAGTCCCTGATCTAATAATCTTATTTCAGACTCTGTAAGGACCTTGGAGCTCAAGTTAAAAATACCTGCACCCACTACATCCTTTGTCTTTTTAGCTCGGAGTGGCCTCCCCCCTCTGGTCCCTCTTCTGGTTCGACTGGCCTTTTCTTTCCTTGTCCTGGTCTGTGAAAACCCCACCTTGGAGAAGGACCCGACTCTCCCTGCTGCAATGTCTCCCCATTACATTCCAGGGCATTAGATGTTCCTGGTCTAGGGGGTTCTACTTCGGAAACAGGAGGTGAGGGATCAGTATAGTTATTGCCACCTCCTCCTGTCTCCAAATCCCTAAGGGGATAGAATCTATTTGTGGTGTTAGTTTCATCCTTGTTTTCATGTCCCCAATATGGGAACTTCTGGAAGTATCCCCCTGTGTTCCCCTTCTTTATAGGATTTTTTCCTCTGGTAGAATCTGATGGATGTACTTTCCCTCGAGAGGGGTGTCCATATTGTTGAGAGTAGTTGGATAGAGAGTTATTATGTGGATATACTGGGTATGCAGGAGATTCCTCCCTATACTCATAATCACGCTCAGGGGGAGGGGCCCTGCGGCCACCATTCCCCCTACCCCTATATCCAGTCCCCCTTCCCCTAGATCTCATAAGAGGCGGTCTCTGCTGGTTCCTAAGTGGACTCTGTCGGTATGGGGGATGATAATCTAGCCGAGGTCCAGTATCTCCTGGCCTCCTCGTAGGGTTAGAGTGGTAGATGTTCTGGGACCAATCATGAGACTGTTCTCTCATCTGTGGGCCAGTCAACTCCCCTACTGGGCTAGTGTCCTCTCTCGAGGACCCTTGCTTGGTTTTCTCCAGTAGCTTCTTCTGCCACTCAAAAACCAAGGCCGACTGGTAGTCACCTAAATCCCTATTGAACTTTTTTCATTTCTTTATTTTCTGATCTTTTTCTTCTTTTTCAAGAATTTTTAACAGAGATAGTGAACGGCTTTTATAGTCCTCCCTTTCTTTATAGGGTATTAATTTCTCTTTTAATTTTTTAATCTCCTCATCCAATCCTACTAATTTATTCAGTTTTCTCTCAATCAAAAACTTTAATAGATTAAGACCCGCAGTGTTGAAATATATAAACCATTCCTCTAGTTTATCTTCACCTTTGTGGGGTGGTATCTCCCATCTCAAACTTCTGGGAACCATGTTATTTCGGACATATGATTGCAAAAACCTCGCTTAGGATTTTTTGAGGCTAGAAAGTTGTGGGTATGCTGCCTCCAGTGTATACTCCCTATATAGGGAGTGAGGGTATTTGATTATTTGAGTCTGGGTTGGCGCTCCCCTGACATAATGGTGTGCCAAATTCTTATTTATCTATAGTAGGTATCTCTTTCATATATGGTTCTGATTGTGGGTATAGAAAAAAATACGTTATAAGTAATGGTAACCAAAATTTATAATGCTAGTGTGACAATATGGCTATGTAGTGATGGGGTGAGTATTTTTGGAATGTAATACTGGAAACAGATGTGCCTTGTCGGATGCTAAATAATCTGTCCCCCTAACTTCAGTAAATGAACGTATTAATGTGCTAGTATCGTGTTGTCATGTGGCAATCCCAGTTACACACAGTCCAAGTAAAAAGAATACAAAGAATACTGCTGACAGTGCTTATCGTTTTGCAGATATAGACTAAAGGGACTATATCACTTTCCTAAAAATGATAATGTGCTAGTATCATATATGTATTCATGTTGCCCTGATATTTTAAGGTGCTTGTACAAAGTGATATGTAGAGGTGCTGATAAATCTTTACATAAAATGTATCCAACAATAGTGTTAAAAGTAATAATGTGCTAGTATTGATGTGCTAGTATCACAGAAAACAAGGACCGTAGATATCCAGAGTTACTGTCATATT
>BLSH010036269.1:400366-412787 GCA_018402905.1 Glandirana rugosa
ACATAGGGCCCTTTGATTTCTGCGGTAGGGGGCACAACATATGACTTATATTAGTCGTGGTTCGCCCTTCGATGAACAGTGATCATTTACCTTTTGAATAGACTGTTTCCTACAGTGTTGACCTATATAATTACGGGTTATATTCAATGGTTTGCTCATTTGAACTTTGGTTTTGATAAATTTTAATAAACTTATTTTAATGAATATGACCATATGCGGGCTATTGTAGAAATCCCCAAAGTTCTTAGTAGGAGATAGATCCGTAATGGCTCTAACGGTACTATCCCTAGGAAGGTTTTACCAAGGAAGGTACTTAACCTGTAGGGTGTGTTAAACCTCCTAGGTATCCCAGGTCCTATGGGCAGATGGTGATCTTTCCTTCACGATGCGAGTTCCAGGGGGTTGGTATCGTGATGGATCCTCCAAATTGTGTGGGATGTCCAATTCATGGAAGGAACCATTTTGGAAGGATCCCTATCATGGCAATCTCGGTAATGCCTAGATAGAGGATGATTCTTGAAACCCCTAAAGATGTTATCGGGCGTATACCAGTATAAGTAATTTTATTCAAATAATTTTAAATAGTTTTGGTTTCAAGTTTACTCGTTTGGTAACTTATATTGGGCATTAATATATCCAGTTGTGACATCCTTTGTCAGATAAGTTTTCCATTTACTAGTGACAAGTAGCTTCCCGCTTGGTGCTGATTATATTCAGTATACAACACGGGGGATGGCGTCTTTAGTTTCCCGGGATACACATAATCCGGCGGTGGAGGGACGTCACTTCCTACCTCAGGTAAACATTGCCATTATATAAGATGACCGCCTAAGCCTCAGACTACTGGACGGCCATAGGTTTTTAAGCGGTGACTCAGCATGGTGCGCCTTATCCCCGGACGACGTCAACTCTGACGAAACGTACGTCGGGAGGCGCGCTGACGTCACCAGTTTGTTCGCGATAGCCGGCTGACCATATGTAGATCTACACGCTGTTTTATCTAATATACTGTGTGAGTACCTACATTTTTTATTAATAAATTTAGCGACTGTACTTCACTATCTGGGGCTTCCTTTGTTTTCCCTGATATGTGGCTTATCTCCATTTGACAACACGGAGGCTGGGAGGAGTGACCCTCCATCTGAAGCGTTATCTGTATACACCTACTGTGAAGTTGTGCATTGACTGTGTGGAGTCCGTACCTTCAAGGCTGAATGACCAGGGGAACGAATCAGTGGGATTAATACACATGCCTGGCTTCCAGCTGGGTCTGGTAAGCCTTTAATTACTTTGGTGACGGATCCACACATTCTGCTGAGCACCGGGTGTTATAAGAGATTGATTCATTTACTTCGTTTTTCTATGGATGCCGATTATATGTTCTTAGATCCAGCTCCTTGGAATTGAATGCTTGGCCATTTTCTAGGACATCTTTATATGTGTTTTAATTGACTTGGAACATAATAATATCTTAGCGCGGCTTTACATTTGTACATATTCTTATTGTTAGTTTATTTTATGTGTGGTCCAAGACAATTCCTCTTCTTTAAATGTGGCCCAGGAAGGTCAAAAGGGTGGACACCTTTGGTCTAGGGCAGTAGTTCTCAACCCTGTCCTCAAGTACCCCCAACAGGCCATGTTTTGGGAATTTAAAATACCAAGCCATTGACTCGAATTTAAAGCACCTGTGCAAGATAAAGGAAAACCTGCAAACATGGCCTGTTGGGGGTACTTGAGGACAGGGTTGAGAACCACTGGTCTAGGGGATGTCTTTTTGAGTTTTATTTCTAGAAGAACTTTAATATGCGAGGGATAGTGGGGTATGGAATGGGTTAACAGAAGACACTCTTCTCTCAGTAGAAGTCACACAGTCTATCTCTCAAAGATGGGGAGTGGCCAATAAGATAGTTTGCAGAACAGTCTATTGGCTAAAGGATGGGGACCATGAAGTAGTTTACAGAATAATGAAAGTCTCACAGCTGGGGACCATAAGATAGTTTGCAGGACAATCTATTGGCTGGGGACCATAGGGTAGTTTGCAGAATAGTTAACGTCTCTACTTACAAATCCTATAGCAGTTACATCCACGGGCTCGATTTCTTGGCAGAGAAATCCAGCACCCAGTCCAAAGGGTCCTCAGGGGCAAACAGCCACCCGAAACTCACTGATCATCCATCAAGGCTTCAAGCCATTTACCACCTCCCAGACCACCTTCTGGGCACACCTTTCCAGGGATTGGCCAGGACATAGTAAATAAACAGGCTGGGAGAAACAATCAAACTCCCAGCCTGTAAAACCATGAGCAGACCAAGTCAAATGATCACTATTTGGAGGAACTCAGAGTTATACAATTTAATGTTTAATAACTACAGCACCCTACTGTGGATTGTGCCACCTCACCCACCGATCAATTATAAGTGAAGCTATCCTCTGTTCAGTTCCCTCAGACTCCGGCGAGGTCCATATTCACTTGGCTGCAGGGTACCCCAAAATATATTCCTGGCCCTACTTGGGCTTCATCCTGCAACTGAGTCTGCTTGCCTTCAGCCACCTGTGGAAAGGTTGACACTAGGGTTGCCACATCATCCCTTTAATCTAGGACACATATGAAATACACAGGTTCTGAGGCTAATTGAATGCAGATAAGGCACAAAGTAAGTTTAATTACCACCTTAATCAGCCACAGAACCTGAGTAATTAATGTGTGTCCTGGATTAAAGGGATGATGTGGCAACCCTAGTTGACACGTGGCCTCTTTTTGAACATCCACCATGTTGGCTGTGCACCATCTCTATCTGCCCTTTCACTGCCACAGCCCTAGAACTCCATTGCACAGCCAGAGCTCATCCCCGCTTGCATCCAACCTGCAATAAATACAGAAAAATATTTAGGGCGAGTGGGAAAGCTTCACCCCGACACTGCTGAATGCTGTCCTCTCTCCTTGTTCCCATGCCTCCAGGAAGGGCTTCCTCCATGTGTTATGGCAGGATACTTCCAGCAACCGAGTCCCAGCCAAGGTCACCCCCCCCCCCCCAGACTAGGGAGTACCCTTGAGGGCCACCAACAGCCTCCTCTGCACTCTATCTCCTTCTTCCACCTTACTCCCCTCCTGGCATGACTCATGCTTATTTATGAGGTGGCCTGCCTCATGCCAGCCCTTTACTGGGGATTGGCTGAGGCCCTCATAAATATTTCAAGCAGCTCCTCCTAACCTCCACCCACTAAGTCTAAAACATTCTCCAATGTCTCAGAAAACAGGGGGATGCACCAGAGAGGCTATTAGGATGAGTCATCCAGCCCTGGGTCACTGAACCCTGACCCAGATTCACAGCTCACTTAGCCCTGAGCTAAATAAATTTGCCTACACTAACAGTCTACACTAATATCTAGCACAACTATAGGGTGCTACATTACTCAAATAGGTATATCTATATCAGTGATTGGTAACTTGTGATCTGCCTGACTTCTTCTGCTCATCAGCTATTCTTATTGTTAGTGTATTTTATGTGTGGTCCAAGACAATTCCTCTTCTTCAAATGTGGCCCAGGAAGGTCAAAAGGGTGAACACCTTTGGTCTAGGGGATGTCTTTTTGAGTTTTATTGCTAGAAGAACTTTAATATGCGAGGGATAGTGTGGTATGGAATGGCTTAACAGAATACATTCTTCTCTCAGTAGAAGTCACACAGTCCATCTCTCACAGCTGGGGACCATGAGATAGTTTGCAGGACAGTCTATTGGCTCACAGATGGGGCCATGAAGTAGTTTGCAGAATAATGAAAGTCTCACAGCTGGGGGCCATGAGATAGTTTGCAGGACAGTCTATTGGCTCACGGATGGGGCCATGAAGTAGTTTGCAGAATAATGAAAGTCTCACAGCTGGGGACCATGAGATAGTTTGCAGGACAGTCTATTGGCTGGGGACCATAGGGTAGTTTGCAGAATAGTTAAAGTCTCTACTTACAAATCCCATAGAAGTTATATCCATGGGCTCGATTCCTTGGCAGAGAAATCCAGCACCCAGTCCAAAGGGCCCTCGGGGTAAACAGCCATCCGAAACTCACTGATCGATCAGCCATCAAGGCTTCAAGCCATTTACCACCTCCCAGACCACCTTTTGGGCACACCTTTCCAAGGATTGTCCAGGACATAGTTAATAATCAGATATGTATAGATGGCGCTAAACCCAATAGTTTGTAAGGACTTAATACACCATCCAGGGCCAGAAGGTGGTAATTCCTAAAGGTATGTACCCAACCAACAAGACAGTATGAATCAACAATAATACAGTGAATAATACATAAATTGGAATATATATTAGTGAAGACATAAACCAATTCCTAGTAAATCAATAATAGTGCTGGTTTAAGTGAAAAAGGATGATATCAGAAAAAAAGTCACAAATGTGAATAAAAAAGGGGGATCGCAAATGCAAATAACATAAAAAAAAAGGGGTCCCAAATAACCAAGTTCGTCGGGTTTGAAAATAAATAAGATAGTTCAAAGTTCCTCCGAAAAAAGTAAAAAAAAGTATGTGTAGAGAGGTGTAGATAGTTCCAAGTGGTGTCAATCAAATATTTCGGTGTGCAGGAATATTCAACAACAGCGATGGCTCAAAAATATAAAAAATAGGTGTATGAAGAGTATTAATAATAATGCTTGTCTGGATGATCCAACATCTAACAGATTCAAGGCTTACCAGATGGTAGATATATTCACGCCTGAATATATATGGGTAGAAGGGTCCTCACAATATGGACGGGTCACGTCACACTATCCTTGGCGGATCCAAGCACTTCCAGGGATGGGTACGCGTCACACTATCCAGTACGTCCGTATGTCCTGTACGTCTGTAATCTCCAATATAGATGGCCTTCGACCAAATGGTTCCAAAGGGTGCAGTCCCAGGCTCAGATATATAAAGAAAGAGGAGGACTCTCCATAGTGTAAAAACCCTCAGTCACGAGGTACAGCTTTATTGTATGTATCCAAAAAGTTAAAATCCACAAGCTTATGGTTAAAAAACAATAATATCGGAGCAATTCAGGGTCAGCAGCGCCCGACACGTTTCGTCTTAATAGACGTCCTCTGGGAGCTGCTGACCCCCCGAACAGCTGCGTATATATGCCCCTTGCTCCTCTAATTGAAAGAACGCACTTCCAGTCATGGCGGACCGGCGCGCGCTCCAGTGATGTACTTCCGGTTTTGCATTATCAATGATAGATCAAAAGACGCGGGCTAGAGTATATCGCCTGTGTTGGTAAAAACAGATATATGACATAACTTATTGGACCTCGTTGCAGGAGAAGGGTTTCATAATGCTAGAAAGACCTATGACCTGCATGCGTCCCAGTGACGCCTATCCGCCGGAAGTGATGCACCAGACGTATCTTCATAGGAGGAAGCTCGTGTTCAATACGAGCTATTTGCGTTCCAAAGTGTGAAATGCCGGAAGTGACGACGGGGTGTTAGGACTAAAGGTGCCTATGTTATCCGTACCGCACATATGTCCCTAAGTCACAGGGAAGAACGGTTAATCCAAAGTGAAAATATAAAAATATATATAAATATAAAAATGTATAAAAATGAAAATAGGAAAAGTGGAAAATATAGCCGTAATATGTGGGGAAGGAGGAGCTAGGGGAGATGAATGACAATCCTTGATAATACTAATAAATCTTACAAACACAGATGCGAATGGTATTGGAGGAGCAAGACCCATATACATTTCCTGGATCTGGAAATCATGATCAAAGATGGAAATATTTGTACTAAGACGTACTTCAAGCCCACAGACAGGAATGGGTACATTCCTAAGGATAGTTGTCACCATGAATCATGGCTCAAATCAGTTCCCCGGAGCCAATTCTTAAGACTTAGACAAAATTGTTCTAATACTCGAGATTTTATGGATCAGGCTGAAATATTGCAAAAAAGATTTTTAGAAAGGGGCTATGATGAAAATCTTGTCAAAGAGGAAATCAATAGAGCTCTCTCAACCAAAAGAACATCACTACTTGAGGAGAAACCCAAGACTCAGCCCGCGGAAGATAGCCAATTTAAATGGTCCTTCTTTACTTCATTTTCACTCCAATATAGGCAAATTAATAATATTTTTAAGAAGCATTGGGGTGTTCTTCGAAGTGACAAAGTTCTGGGGCCTGTGTTACCCCCGAAGGCCAAGATAATATACAGGGGAGCACCAGCCCAGGTGAGCTTCTTTCAAGATCAAGACAGGGCTTCTACCCCTGTCGTAGATGTAGGGTGTGCAAGCTGAACCATTGCAAGAACAGAAAAATCTTGGAGTTTTCCCCTACCACAACCAATGTTTCTGCACCTGTGAGACTAAGAATGTAGTCTATCTACTTACGTGCCCTTGGAAGAACTATTAGGACTTTCTCCATACGGGTAGGTGAACATATCACCAATATCACCAAGGGCAAATGAACCATAGTGTTCCTAAAAACTATTTGAGGGTCCACAACAGAAATCCTGAAGGTACCACATTCTCGGTTATCGACAGATACGTCCCACCCTGGAGGGGAGGAGATTCAGTCAGGGGGGTGTCCCAGCAGGAAGTTTTTTGGATCTATCTTTTTGTGTTGCCATACGCAATTTTAATCCATTTTTAATGCATGACTTTATATAATTCTCGATTTTTAGTGCCCTTTCTAGACATACATGATATTATGGTTTAGTTTCCTGCAACATATGCTCAGTGTTCTGAATCACCTTTTAATATGCCAGACTGGATTTTAACACGATTATTATTATTTGTTTATACATTTAGATTCCCATGCTTTAGAACCTGATATAATGGTTCCCAACTTAGACTAATTTGTGTAATACCATTCGCATCTGTGTTTGTAAGATTTATTAGTATTATCAAGGATTGTCATTCATCTCCCCTAGCTCCTCCTTCCCCACATATTACGGATATATTTTCCACTTTTCCTATTTTAATTTTTATATTTATATATATTTTTACATTTTCACTTTTGGATTAACCGTTCTTCCCTGTGACTTAGGGACATATGTTTGGTATGGATAACATAAGCACCTTTAGTCCTAACACCCCGTCTTCACTTCTGGCATTTCACACTTTGGAACGCAAATAGCTCGTATTGAACACGAGCTTCCTCCTATGACGATACGTCCGGTGCATCACTTCCGGCGGATAGGCGTCACTGGGACGCATGCAGGTCATAGGTCTTTCTAGCATTATGAAACCCTTCTCCTGCAACGAGGTCCAATAAGTTATGTCATATATCTGTTTTTACCAACACAGGCGATATACTCTAGCCCGCGTCTTTTGATCTATCATTGATAATGCAAAACCGGAAGTACGTCACTGGAGCGCATGCCGGTCCGCCATGATCAGAAGTGCATTTTTTCAATTAGAGGAGCAAGGGGCATATATATGCAGCTGTTCGGGGGGTCAGCAGCCCCCAGACGACATCTATTAAGACGAAACGCGTCGGTCGCTGCTGACCCTGAATTGCTGCGATATTATTGTTTTTTAACCATAAGCTTGTGGATTTTAACTTTTTGAATACATACAATAAAGCTGTACCTCGTGACTGAGGGTTTCTACACTATGGAGAGTCCTCCTCTTTCTTCATATATCTGAGCCTGGGACCGCACCCTTTGGAACCATTTGGTCGAAGGCCATCTATATTGGAGATTACAGACGTACAGGACATACGAACGTACTGGATAGTGTGACGCGTACCCTTCCCTGGAAGTGCTTGGATCCGCCAAGGATAGTGTGACTCGACCCGTCCATATTGTGAGGACCCTTCTGCCCATATATATTCAGGCGTGAATATATCTACCATCTGGTAAGCCTTGAATCTGTTAGATGTTGGATCATCCAGACAAGCATTATTATTAATACTCTTCATGCACCTATTTTTTATATTTTTGAGCCATCACTGTTGTTGAATATTCTTGCACACCGAAATATTTGATTGACACCACTTGGAACTATCTACACCTCTTTACACATACTTTTTTTTACTTTTTTCGGAGGAACTTTGAACTATCTTATTTATTTTCAAACCCGACGAACTTGGTTATTTGGGACCCCTTTTTTTGATGTTATTCGCATTTGCGATCCCCCTTTTTTATTCGCATTTGTGACTTTTTTTCTGATATCATCCTTTTTCACTTAAACCAGCACTATTATTGGTTTACTAGGAATTGGTTTGTTTCTTCACTAATATATATTCCAATTTATGTATTATTCACTGTATTATTGTTGATTCATACTGTCTTGTTGGTTGGGTACATACCTTTAGGAATTACTACCTTCTGGCCCTGGATGGTGTGTTAAGTCCTTACAAACTATTGGGTTTAGCGCCATCTATACATATCTGCCTTTTTACGATTAGTTTGGTCGTTGTATGGCTGCTTACCCTATGTATTGACTTTTATTTATTTATTTTTTGCCTAGCGCGGTTACATTTCCTTTATTCCATAGTAAATAATCAGGCTGAGAGAAACAATCAAACTCCCAGCCTGTAAAACCATGAGCAGACCAAGTCAAATGATCACTGTTTGGAGGAACTCAGATTTATGATACAATTTCATGTTTAATAACTACAGCACCCTACTGTGGATTGTGCCACCTCCCCCACCGACCAATTTTAAGTGAAGCTACCCTCTGTTCAGTTCCCTCAGACTCCACCGAGGCCCATATTCACTTGGCTCCAGGGTCCCCCAAAATATATTCCTGGCCCTACTTGGGCTCCATCCTGCAACTGAGTCTGCTTGCCTTCAGCCACCTATGGGAAGGTTGACACGTGGCCTCTTTTTGAACACCCACCATGTTGGCTGTGCACCATCTCTACCTGCCCTTTTACTGCCATAGTCCTAGATCTCCACTGCACAGCCAGAGCTCATTCCCGCTTGCATCCAACCTGCAATAAAAACAGGAAAATATTTAGGGTGAGTGCAAAAGCTTCATCCCGACACTTCTGAAGGGTGCCTCCGCCTTTCAACGTGCTGCCTGGAAAATTTCTCCTGCTGTGCCATCCTTCCACCTTCATGGGACTTTTCCCACCCCTTGCTCACTCTCCTAACCTCAGATGCAGCAGTTTCTGCTCCTTCCCTTTTTAGACACTGCCTGCTGGGTGGTCTCCCAGCTAAACATGTTGCTTACAGCAGCAGCTGACATGTAAACTAGTGGTCGCCGCTGCTGTGTTGGTGGGAATGGATACTAGGCTTCCAGCCTTAACTGGCTACACCCCAAGCCCACAGGCAGTGAAAAACATACATACTCACATCTATGCTGCAGCATCATGCTGCATCATCAACGTGCTGCTGCAACTGTCTCGTGCCGGCTCTAAGACCAATAATTGAGCAGTCACATGACTGCTGATCACTCAGTTCTCTGTCTGTTCAGAGTGGAGAGCAGTGACTGTCAGTCTTTGCTCTGCTCCTCCAGCGTTCACTGAAGCGCCAGGCAAAGGAGAAGGCGGGCACAGCTGGCTCTGGCTCTCAGCTGTGCACTGAGAGGGGGAGCAAGTTGTCAATCTGGCAGCTGGGTGGATCTACACAATTTTGTCAGGATCTTTTCAGAGCCTGGAGGGGCTCGGCCATACCAGCTGATAAGAGGTAAAATCCTGCTATCACCTGACTTTGGGTAACCAGAGAGCAAAAGTAAGTGCAGATGGATTCCAGGAAGTAAATGCTACATGAATCATCTGCCCTTATTCAAGATGGCCACATCTAGACATGCTAGGGGGTGTTTTTTTAAAGTGATTTCTCAGCAAAATAAAGCATGGAGATATGGATGGATGGGGGAGTTTGGTTTGAATCTTAAAAAAATTAATTAAATTCTCAATTTTGGTGCTAAGATACAGTGTAGTTACGCTTTAATATGTTTTTTCTAGGTGTGCCTTCCGTCAGACTGCTGCAGTCTTTTTGGATGCTTCACTTGGGCAGAAATGTCTGAGGAAGGAGATCGGTGGTTGTCTGTTTTGCTAAACTACAATTTAAATTCATCGCTCGCTACTCTTTGGACTTGTGCCAGTGAGCTCTGTTGATCACATTTCGACTGCTTGTCAAGAGTCTGCAGTAAATTCCGGCTCTCCCCTGCTAGGACGCCGGGACGTGTAGTGACTGACTGATAGGCAAAACACCTGTGGAAGGTTTTTGGCAAATTGAGAAAGGTTTGGAGTGTGCCAGATATCCACTGACCTGTCCATGGACACACTTCACATGGGAGAAGCAGATTCTGGCACCAGGATACAATTTCTAAAATCTTGCAGGGTAGCAGGGGTTGATCTTTGGTACAGAGGGCTCCAGCACATGAATGGTGAGTATGCATACAAGGGGTTCAAGTGGTTGTAAAGACTGAAGGTTTTTTTTACCTTCATGCATTCTATCGGTGTGCTTCTCCCCCCACAGTCCCCCTAGTTCCCACCAAGAACCCTCTTGATCCAGCGATGTGCATGGGAGCCTTGGCTGTCCCGGGTCTCTCATTGGCTGAGACATCAATCACAACCAGTGAGCCAATGATGAGAGAGTAAGGGCAGGGCCGAGCCTTGGCTCTTTGTGTCTTATGGATACAGTGGGGCTCGGGAGTGAGCGTCCACCAGTGCCCCTATAGCAGTGGTTCTCAACTCCGGTCCTCGGGACCCCCCTACAGGCCAGGTTTGCAGGATAACTGAAATACATCACAGGTGACATCATTTGCTGCTCAGTGATTGCAGTATTCTAGTCTGCATCTCCCCAAGGTAATACTTAAAATCTGGCCTGTTGGTGGGTCCCAAGGACCGGAGTTGAGAACCACTGCCCTATAGTAAGCGGCTTGCTGTTGGGGTATCGGTGAATCCCTATTTTTTTTTTTTTTTTTTTTAAACTGAACCTTTAATATAAATTTAAAGCAGATTTAACCGCTTACTGACTATGCAGCTTCTTCATCTTTAATCCTTGCCTGTGCTCCAGTTTAATCTGGTGCCAAGACCACTGCCTCAGGTTTCCTGTTTCAGGGTAGCTCCTTTCTCTTGCAAACATCCTAAGGAGCCAGCCTTCTATGCAGGGACTAGAGCTGTATCTTCCCACACTGTGTGCATCAATAGATACACACAGCCCCATAGCCTAGGATGACAGGGCACGCTCCTGCTCCTCCCGTTCCCTTTGTATGGAGACTGCACTGTCCATAACTCAGAAGTTCAGGGAAGTAACATTGAGAGAGCAGGAGCTAGCAGCATTGACAATTTTAAATTGCAAGTGCTGAGGTGAGACTTTTAACCCCCTTGCCGACCGACCGCCGTCATAATACAGCACCAGGTTGGCAAGTTCCCACGAATTGCTGTAGCTGTAGAGTGGTCTCAGGAACGTGTGGTGTGAGCACGTGCCCGCGCTGCCAGAGGCACGCTCACTGGCTAGCGGGGGAGCCAATCAGCGGGTGGGGCGGACTCAATGTCCGCCGGCCACCCACGATCGCTCCCGAGACACTTTAGAACGGGGATCTGTGGGTGTAAACAAACAGATCCCCCTTCTGACAGGGGAGATGAGTGAGATTGTCTGTTCCCAGTGTTTGGAAACAATGATCTCTCTCCTCCCCCTGTCATTCCAGCCCCCACACAGTTAGAACCACCACAGAGGGAAGACATTTAACCCCTTGATCGCCCCCTAGTTTTAATCCCCTCCCTGCTAGTGACATTGATACAATAATCAGTGGCTATTTTTTTAGCTCTGATTGCTGTATAAATGTCAATGCTCCCAAAAAAGTATCATAAATGTCCGACCTGTCCGCCGCAATATTGCAGTCTCTAAAAATCGCAGATCGCCGCCATTAATATAAGCCTATTGGGATTTTTTTTACCAAAAATATGTAGAAGAATATATATCGGCCTAAACTGAGAAAGAAATTTGTTTTTAACCACTTCAGCCCTGGAAGGATTTCCAGCTTTAGGACCGGAGCCCTTTTTGCGATTCGGCACTGCGTCGCTTTAACTGACAATTGCGCGGTCGTGTGGCGTTGTACCCAAACGAAATTTGCGTCCTTTTTTCCCACAAACAGAGCTTTCTTTTGGTGGTATTTGATCACCTCTGCGTCATTTCTGATCGCCGCTATAAACAAAAGAAGAGCGACAATTTTGCAAAAAAACCCAAATTTCTTACTTTTTGCTAGAATACAAATAAAAAAAAATATATAAAAAAACATTTTTTTCACCGTTTTTGGCCGATTTATATTCTTCCTCATATTTGCGATAAAAAAAATCGCAATCGGCGTTTATTGATTGGTTTGCGCAAAAGTGGTCGCGTTTACGGATGATGAGAATTCATTTTTGGGGTTTTTTTTTTTTTACTAGTAATGGCGGCGATCTGCGATTTTTAGCGGTACTGCGATATTTCAGCGGACATGTCGGACTATTTTGACACTTTTTTGGGACCATTGGCATTTATACA
>BLSH010036269.1:424240-441370 GCA_018402905.1 Glandirana rugosa
AGTTATGCACGGGGGGGTAGTAATGCACAGGGGGGTAGTTATGCACGGGGGGGTAGTAATGCACGGGGGGTAGTTATGCACGGGGGTAGTTATGCACGGGTGGGTAGTAATGCACGGGGGGGTAGTAATGCACGGGGGGGTAGTTATGCACGGGTGGGTAGTAATGCACGGGGGGTAGTAATGCACAGGGGGGTAGTTATGTATGGGAGGGTAGTTATGCACAGGGGGGTAGTTATGTATGGGGGGAGGATACAAGAATGTTTCTTTAAAAAACAATTCATATATACATCTCATTTAGAGCGCTGGTTGGCCGCATGTCTCCTCTCCTCTGCTGACAAATGCAGGGGGCGGGGGCGGGCCCGAGCATGACGTCAGTCAGGAGGAGGGGAGACCCAGTGAGTCATCCAAGCGCCCTGCAACGCTCTTAATGAGACGCTGAGGCAAAGGGGACAGAAGCGGCTGCCATTAAACTGTAGCCCGCGGCGTGTACGGGTTGTCATGGTTCCCGCACGCCGCGGGCTACAGTTAAATGGCAGCCGCCTCTCTCCCCCTCCACCGGGACGCAGGACATTTTAATTGCGGGACACCTGAGGCTAGTTGGGGCCCCATGAGCACTTGGGGCCCCTGGGCCGTGCCCAGGTGTGCCCGCTCACTAAGACGGCCCTGCCCTCCTTACCTGGTGAAGGCAGATATACTTTGGAGCCAGGGTCTTAAATAGACTCTCCCTGACCCAAGATGGCCTCCAAAGTCACATGGGGTGCCTGCATCCAATTGGATAGCTGCCCCCCTGTGATCGAGGAAACCTTAGAGGAACTAGGTTCCTCTCACGTTTCTCCTTCAACTGCATTGCTGCAGTGGAAAAAATAGACTTCACCTGCCTACATACTCAGCTAAGTCCCCAGTTCAGATCCAGAGGTTGTCTTCATTTCCCCCATTAGTGGATCCCACTGGAGACCATCCAATTAGAGGTGTCCACGTCCCACAGGCAGTGACATGGAGACCCAAAGAAGGACCCTTTCAGGAAGTAACTAGAAGAGCAGAAGATTTAGACAGGCAGTGTCACGCAGTCGCAGATTCAGGTAAGTTAAAGATAAAGTTAACATTTTCCTTTTTTTATATTAATCGAATCAGTTATGGGGGTTGGACAGTGGGTGAAAGGTATCTCAGAGTGGGCCTTTTATTTTCTTATCCAGCAGAAGCCATAGCAAAGCTCAGCATCGCAGGGTTTTTGTGGAGAGATCCAGCAGAATCTTAACATTTGCACCATCAAAGTCGACCATCCCCAGGACCCAGGCTTTCCAGAGGATGGCTTCCTTGTGGGTATACTGATGCAAATGACATATGATGTCCAACGGCCTGTTCGGATTGGTTGACCTAGGGCCTAGCGCCCGGTGCACTCGGTCCAATTCTCTTGCTTTAGGAGGGTTAGTGTCCAGGACATGATGAAAGATGGCCACTATTATGTCATTCAGATCTTCTGTACTAGTGGCTTCAAGGAGGCCATGGAGCCGCAAGCTGTTGTGGCAGCTCTGGTGTTCCAGGTCCTGGGCCTTTAATTTTCATATACATGGGCACCAGATTCAAAAGCAACTTGGTACCTTGCTGAGAACAACTCTATAGATCCCTTATAGTCTAGATTTTGGCCAAAACTGAAACCCAATCAAAACTGCCCTACTATAACTCACTAATGATTTACTAACTGTAAAAATCAATGGGTACTACTCCATGACCATACTATAACACTTTTCTGCTGCCTTCGATACAGTTAACCTCCTGCTTATCCTCAGAAAACTCCACTCCCTTGGCCTCCTAGTCTCTGCTCTTTTCTGGTTCTCCTCCTGCCTGCCTGTCACCTACTACTCTATCTTTCCCTCTCCTCTTCCTTTTTCCATAGGGTCTCCCAAGGCTTCTTCTCTGGAGCCCCTCTCTTCTCTATGTACAACCCCCTCCCTTAGTCAGTTGATAACCTCTAATGGCTTCCAATAGCATTTCTATGCCTATGACATCCCAATCTATCTCCCCCGTCCTCAGTTCACCCCTTCAGTCTCTTCGTGCCTCGCTTACTTACTGAGCAACATATCAGTATGGATATCACACCACTCTGTCTCTCTTTATATTGTTCTTGTAATAATAATTCATAATAATAAAAATAATTTCAGTGGCTCAGTTTGTTGCTTCAGGCTGCTTCTAAATTGCATTGAGCTTCTTAGAGTTGCATTTACATTGATTTGTATGGCATTCAGACACTAAAACCTGAGTACATGAGCCCTTGGCCGTTCTCTTCTAAGGTTATGTTTTTTTTCGAAACTAAAGACTTTAAAGTGGAACCAAACTGTATCTGAGCACCATAAACTGAAAACACTATTTAATTCATTTTTAATATTTAAAACAAATGAGCCCCATCCGTCCATGTCTCCATGCTTTATTTTGTTGAGAAATCACTTTGAACACCCCCTCCCTAGCATTTATGGCTTTAGCCATCTTGGGTAAGGGCATGTAGGCAGGTTGCCCACTAAAGTTTTAGATAGTGGTTGGCCCAGGCTGGGAGGAGGGTGAAGAGTTAATGTCTGTGCTGCTGTTTCTGGGCTTTTTGGATTCAACCTACCCACTGGTGACATAAATATGGGGAAAGGCTAGGTTTGGCATGCTTGGGGGGGGGGGGGGGCACATAAAGTAAGACATGCCATGACTGCTGTGGAGGAGAACTGCTGGCTACGCTGTGCACTCCGTCGGAGGCACCAGGAATCCGTAGGACAGCCAGGAAATGGGACATGCCAGCTATGGACCACCACCTGTAAAGTGTAATGTTCATCATGGACTGTAATGCTGAAGACATTTAATTAAAGGTGCATCAACTTCAATCAAGCCTTGTCTGGAGTTATTCAAAGGGGTGCATGTTGGTTCTGGCGTATCAAAAGAACTTGGGTCAGTACAGCACACAAGGGGTATGAAGCAAAGCACCATGACAGATGTACTAATTGAGGAAAACAGTAGGAGCAAAGTATGTTTATACAGTGCCTAGAAAAAGTATTCATACCCCTTGACATTTTCCACATTTTGTCATTTTACAATTAAAAATGTAAATGTATTTAATTGGGATTTTATGGCATAGACCAGCACATAGTTGTGAAGTGGAAGGAAAATTAAAAATGTTTTTCACATTTTTTACAAATAAACATGTGAAAAGTGTGGGCTGCATTTGTATTTAGCCCCCTTTACTCTGATACCCCTAACTAAAATCTAGTAGAACCAATTGACTTCAGAAGTCACTTAATTAGTAAATAGAGTCCACTTGTGTGTAATTTAATCTCAGTATAAATATAGATGTTCCCTGAAGCCCTCAGAGGCTTGTTAGAGAACCTTAGTGAACAAACAGCATCATGAAGGCTATGAAACACACCACACAGGTCAGGGATAAAGTTGTGGAGAAGTTTAAAGCAGGGTGAGGTTATAAAAAATATTCCAAGCTATGAACATCTCACGGAGTACTGTTCAATCCATCATCTGAAAATCGAAAGAGTATGGCTCAACTGCAAACCTACCAAGACATGGCCGGCCACCTAAACTGACCGGCCGCGCAAGGAGAGCATTCATCAGAGAAGCAGCCAAGAGGTCCATGGTAACTCTGGAGGAGCTGCAGAGATCCACAGCTCACCCATCACTGACCACCGCCAGTCACCCGTCACCCATCACTGACCACCGCCAGTCACCCGTCACCCATCAGTAACCACCGCCGGTCACCCATCAGTGACCACCGCCAGTCACCTGTCACCCGTCACGCATCTGTGACCACCGCCAGTCACCGGTCACGCATTCGTGATCACCACCAGACACCGGTCACCCATCAGTGACCACCTCCAGACACCCGTCACCCATCAGTGACCACCACCAGACACCCGGCACCTATCAGTGGCCACCGCCAGTCACCCATCACCTATCAGTGACCACTGCCAGTCACCCGTCACCCATCAGTGACCTCCACCAGTCACTTGTCACCCATCAGTGACCACCACCAGACACCCATCACCCATCAGTGACCACCACCAGACACCCAGCACCCATCAGTGTGCATCGCCAGTCACCCATGAGTGACCTCCACCAGTCACCCGTCACCCATCAGTGACCACCACCAGTCACCCATCAGTGACCACCCGTCACCCATCAGTGACCACCAGTCACCCTTCAGTGACCACCGCCAGTCACCCATCAGCCATCAGTGACCACCGCCAGTCACCCATCAGTGACCATCGCCAATCACCTGTCAGTGACCGTCACACACATGAGTAAACATCATCTGTAAAAGTCTCACACATGTGGTATTGCCATACTCGAGGGGAGTAGTAGAATGTATTTTGGGGTGTCATTTTTGCTATGTACATGCTATGTGTTGGAAATATCATATAAATGGACAACTTTGTGTAAAAATAAAAGCGTTTTCATTTTTTTCCCACATTTTCCAAAAACTACTGGAAAAAAATTACATGTTCAAAATACTTATTATGCCTCATAGATTATATGTTGGGGAGTTTGCTTTCCAAAATGGGGTCATTTTGTGGGCAATTCCATTGTCCTGGTGCTCCAGGACCTTCAAAAATGTAATAGGGTGTTGAAAAATGAGATGTGTAATTTATGCTTGTAGAACGCCTGAAGGTGCTAGTTCAATGTTGGGCCTCTGTATGTGGTCAGGCTATGTAAAAGTCTCACACATGTGGTATCGCCATACTCAGGAGGAATAGCAGAATGTATTTTGGGGTGTCATTTTTGCTATGTACATGCTATGTGTTGGAAATATCATATAAATGGACAACTTTGTGTAAAAAAAATGCGGTTTCATTTTTTCCCCACATTTTCCAAAAACTACTGGAAAAAAATTAACCGTTCAAAAGACTCATTATGCCTCTTAGATTATACGTTGGGGTGTTTGCTTTCCAAAATGGGGTCATTTTGTGGGCAATTTTATTGTCCTGGTGCTCCAGGGCCTTCGAAAATGTGATAGGTCGTCATGACATTAGATGTGTAATTTATGTCCCTAGAATACCTGACGGCGCTCCCTGCATGTTGAGCCTCTGTATGTGGCCAGGCTGTGAAAAAGTCTCAGGTCTCAGACATGTGGTATCGCCATACTCAGGAGGAGTAGCAGGATGTGTTTTGGGGTGTAATTTGTGGTATGCATATGCTGGGTGTGAGAAATAACCTGTTATAATGACCATTTTGTGGGGAAAAAAAAGAAAAAAAAAATCTTCATTTTGCAAAGAATTGTGGGAAAAAATTACAATTTCAAAAAATTCACCATGCCTCTTGCTAAATACCTTGGAATGTCTACTTTCCAAAAAGGGGTCATTTGGGGGGTATTTGTACTTTCCTGGCTTGTTAGGGTCTCAAGAAATGAGATAGGCCGTCAGTTTATCAGGTGTGATAAATTTTCAATGATTGGCACCATAGCTTGTAGACTCTATAACTTACACAAGGACCAAATAATATACACTAATTTGGGTTATTTTTTTACCAAAGATAGGTAGCCGTATACATTTTGGCCAAAATTTACAAAGAAAAATTACTAATTTGCAAAATTTTTTGACAGAAACAAAGAAAAAGGCATTTTTTCACAAAATTTTCTATCTTTTTTTATTTATAGCACAAAAAATATTTGTGTGAAAAAAAGGACGCAAATTTCATATAGGTGCAGTGTTGCATGACTGAGTAATTGTCATTCAAAATGTGATAGCGCTGAAAGCTGAAAAATGTCCTGGACAGGAAGGGGGTTTTCGTGCCCGGTACCGATGTGGTTAAACGACAGCTGAACAGCCTCTGTGCACTGAAAGAAAGAGCTGCTAGTAAATAGCAGGAGCCCAGCCCTGACAAATATACCTCCAAAGAATATACACCAGAAGATTTTTTATTATAAAAAATAATTACCTTTATTGTAACAATTATAAAAATATGTTGGTTAAATAAAACTTTAAAAACCTCAGTGTTTTCAATGTAGAGTCGATTATTATTCATTACAATGTATGATTCCTAACAAGCATACAGCATATGAGTGCAATGAGATCACCAGATAAAGGTCAACGCATTTCGTGGCATCCCCTGCTTCATCAGGACCATGGGTTCATCAGGACTAAGGGAAAGAAGGATTTAACAAAAGCATGCATGAGGTCCACGCTGTTAATGGGAGTAAGGTAACAGAGCTATGCTGGATGGATGGTGTGGTCATGGGCTCAGCAGTGTCCCTCCTTAATACGATGTACATTAGCAAAGGTGCGTGGTGACCCGGGACTGCACTTCCAGAGGAACATTGTACAGTCACTATATCTGGTCTCCCACAGTACACAGAACATACAAAATGCAATTATTTTAGTAAATATAAACTGCTAAATATCTTTTTCTATCAGCAGTATATAGGAGTCTTGTGATTTCTACAGTTCCCAGTGAAGCTTGTAGGACAGGGAAGCTGTCCTACAAGGCTGCAGGGCACCTGACCTTCTGTCTGCACAGTGCTGATTGGCCCTGTGCTGATCACATGCACTCTCCCAAGAAGAATAAACTTTCACTAAAATGTCTATGTGCAACCTGACTCCAAAAGGTTTGTCTTATCTGGACATGTCCAGGGGGGCAGTGCAGGGAGGGGAGGAACTGTGCATACAATATCAAGCAGCTTTTTTTTTATCCCCTTAGGTTCCACAGTGAGTATAGCAAGCATGCTTTACTGCATATACAGGCTGATTTTACTGTTGTGGGTTTAGTAACAATTTAATGTTAGACTTTCACATGACTGCAGTCCCCCCTGGTCCAGGGTATCGGTGAGCGCGTACTCTGCGAAAGGTATCTTCATGTGCAGGACAAGGGGCTGCGAGTTCCAGATGCGAGGCATGTGATGTGCAGAGCTGATGCAGATGACAGCCAGATAGGCACTTGAACCAGATGTGAGAGCAGAGCTGGGAACAGCAGCGTGGTCACAGGGATAGCCAGGGTCAGCAGCAGGCGGGCAGCAAGGTACTGAGACATAAGACAGAGAAGAGATGTTCAAGAACGGAGCCGGACAGAGCACAGGCAGGATCCAAGTTCAGGTCAGAGGCAAGCACCAATGGAACAAGCAGAGTAATAAGCAGGATACAAGGAACAGCAGCAGCCCCTTTAAATAGTCCATCTGGCGCCAACATGCATTGAGTGCGTGCCCATGCGCATTCCTGTGCACATGCGCATTCCTGTGCACATGCGCACGCCTAGTCACCATTCTGCTGAGAATTATGTGCGCATGCACATTTCTGTTAGCCATTCTTCGTGCATGCACATTTCTATAAGCCAAACATCTTGTAGTCATTCTCTGGCACCACCCCTCCTCCAGATGAAGACTCCTGGGATGTATGACATCATTTTAGCCTAGGCCAAAAACCAGGAAGTATCTAAAAAAAAAAAGTAAAAAAAAAAAAGTATAAAACAAGGAAATATAATATACCCTCCTATCTTTTTACTAATACTAGCTACATAAGGATTAAACATAGTTCATGATGATTGATAGAGTTTGGTTCCACTTTAAAACATCGAGAGTCTTAGTCACTGTGCTAATGCCGACAATATTTGCAAATGCTCAGTCTATGTTTACTCCCTGTAAATGTCACTCGGCATTGACACACCATGCCATTGGACGGAGTGTTGTTGATATGTAATGCTTTCCAAGCCAATCCAATACCTCCTACTGAGTTTGACTTTCTGCATGCCCTTTGGATGTTTTAGCTAAACTAAAGATTCCTTTGCTGTACGTAACTCCACAGTTCCCATAATCCTTTAATATCGACAGCGCGGCAATATTCAGGAACATTCGACGAGTATGTGTAAGCGGAGCAGAGTGTTATTGAACTTTAAGGACTTTATTCTGCTGTGTGTGGCTTTTAGAATACCTGCGTATATCAGGGACTCTTGTCGTCGGCTAACTCGGGTTTCGGTAATTTGCCGGCATCTCATGTTTCTGTATTTCACATTTCAAGGACTTATACAGTATCTCACAAAAGTGAGTACACCCCTCACATTTTTGTAAATATTTTATTCTATCTTTTCATGTGACAACACTGAAGAAATGACACTTTGCTACAATGTAAAGTAGTGAGTGTACAGCTTGTATAACAGTGTAAATTTGCCGTCCCCTCAAAATAACTCAACACACAGCCATTAATGTCTAAACCGCTGGCAACAAAAGTGAGTACACCCCTAAGTGAAAATGTCCAAATTCAGCCCAATTAGCCATTTTCCCTCCCTGGTGTCACAGGACTTGTTAGTGTTACAGGGTCTCCGGTGTGAATGGGGAGCAGGAGTGTTAAATTTGGTGTTATCGCTCTCACTCTCTCATACTGGTCACTGGAAGTTCAACATGGCACCTCATGGCAAAGAACTCTCTGAGGATCTGAAAAAAGAAGAATTGTTGCTCTACATAAAGATGGCTTAGGCTATAAGAAGATTGCCAAGACCCTGTAACTGAACTGCAGCATGGTGGCCAAGACCATACAGCGGTTTAACAGGACAGGTTCCACTCAGAACAGGCCTCGCCATGGTCCACCAAAGCAGTTGAGTGCAGTGCTCAGCGTCATATCCAGAGGTTGTCTTTGGGAAATAGATGTATGAGTGCTGCCAGCATTGCTGCAGAGGTTGAAGGGGTGGGGGGGGGGGGTCAGCCAGGTAGTGCTCAGACCATACACCGCACACTGCATCAAATTGGTCTGCATGGCTGTCATCCCAGAAGGAAGCCTCTTCTAAAGATGATTCACAAGAAAGCCTGCAAACAGTTTGCTGAAGACAAGCAGACTGAAGTCATGGATTACTGGAACCATGACCTGTTGTCTGATGAGACCAAGATAAATTTAATTGGTTGAGATGGTGTCAAGCGTGTGTGGCGGCAACCAGGTGAGGTGTACAAAGACAAGTGTGTCTTGCCTACAGTCAAGCATGGTGGTGGGAGTGTCATGGTCTGGGGCTGCATGAGTGCTGCCAGCACTGGGGAGCTACAGTTCATTGAGGGTACCATGAATGTCAACATGAACTGTGACATACTGAAGCAGAGCATGATCCCCTCCCTTCAGAGACTGGGCCGCAGAGCACTACCTTGCTAAAGAAGCTGAGGGTAAAGGTGATGCACTGGCCAAGCATGTCTCTAGACCTAAACCCTATTGAGCATCTGTGGGGCATCTTCAAATGGAAGGTAGAGGAGCGCAAGGTCTCTAACATCCACCAGCTCCGTGATGTCATCATGGAGGAGTGGAAGAGGACTCCAGTGGTAACCTGTGAAGCTCTGGTGAACTCCATGCCCAAGAGGGTTAAGGCAGTGCTGGAACATAATGGTTGCTGTGATGATATCATGTGGTGGAAACATGAAAAGCCGTCAACCATTTTGTTCACAAAGCCATTACAGTTTGAATGTAGGACAAAACCCCTCACTCTTCATTCCCCCCTCCCCACAACTTAGGAATGCCGGATCTTCTAACAGATGCCAAGCGATCTGGAGAAATGTTTTGCAAGCCCCATCGTAAACCCATAAATCAGATCCCCTCAAAGGACAATCCAGGAAGTCCAGACAAGGGAAAGCACCATAAATCTCTGCAGCCAGCTGCGACCTTTCAGTAACCCTAAATTTAACATGAAAAGGTAGAAAAATACCCACAGTTCATAACTCCAGTTTGGAGCGTGAAATATTAATAATGCGTGTATATCTGTAGCCTCAGTTTCCTGTTCTTAGCTGACAGGAGTGTCACCCGGTGTGGTCTTCTGCTGCTGTAACCCATCTGCTTCAAGGTTGGGTGTGTTGTGCGTTCAGAGATGGTATTGTGCATACCTTGGATGTAACGAGTGGTTATTTGAGTTGCCTTTCTATCATCTCCAAACCGGGCTGCCCATTCTCCTCTGACATCAACAAGGAATTTTCTTGCACACACCTGCTGCTCACTGGATATTTTCTGTTTTTCGGACCATTCTCTGTAAACCCGAGAGATGGTTGTGTGTGAGAATCCCAGAAATACTCAGACCAGCCCATCCGGTACCAACAACCATCCCACGTTCAAAGTCACTTAAATCCGCTTTCTTCCCCATTGTGATGCTCCGTTTGAACTTCAGCAAGTCGTCTTCACCACATCTAGATGCCTAAAGGCATTGAGCTGCTGCCATGTGATTGGCTGAATAGCAATTTGTGTTACCAAGCACTTGAACAGTTCTACCTAATAAAGTGGCCGGTGAGTGTACATTTATTATTATAATGCAATATTCCCTTCAACAAGATATTGGAAACACCCACCTAGTCACACATCCAGTGGAGGCTGGTGATATATTTTTTTTGGGGGGGGGGGGGTCGGCAGGTGGATTTTATTTGCTTAGTTGGTCACCAGCCCCATATTTACCCCATCTATATCACGGGTAGCTTTTCCTCGGGGTAGCGTCTCCTCCTCCCGGTGCTTCACAGCGGCCTCCCTTGCATCTCCTCCCTCCTCCTCAGCTGGCCAATAGGATCGCTTCTCCTCTCGGCCAATCGGGTGATGGGACCCCCTTCCTGATTTGCTGGGAGGAGAATCAGGAACACAATAGCGAATATTAATTTGCTATTGTCACACAACTGGGTGGACTCAGGGCGCAGTGCTCTGTGCCCCGAGCCCACCCTTTTTTGAAGCCTATTAGAGCCTCTGGCTATAATCACAGGCTTAAAAAAAAATTCCATTGGAATCTATTGGTCTGGCGCCCTGTATGTAGATTAGGGAACGGGCGCATGGATTAGGGTCCCTGCATTACGGGCTGCCACTGCACACAACCATAGATTTTTTTTTTGCATGATAGCCTATATTATTATTATTATATGTCCTTGTAAGGACAGCCGTGATGTTGTATTAATCTTGTCAGTGTGTTGGGCCTGGAAGGCACAGAGCCGGGGTTGAGTCCTTGGGACTTGAAGAGGTGAACGGTTCTCTAGAGCCGTGTTTTTATCTAGTTGTACACAGGGCTTTGTCAGGAGAGACTGACAAGAAGACATTGAAATCCAGGATTTATTGCACAATAAGTACAAATGCTTCTGAGGTATGAACTCTCCTAGGACCTTCTCATCTGTCTGATGTGGTCAGAGGTGATAACACAGGCGAGCGTCTGGCTTCAGGACCACAGCGATCTCTTCGGCCTTGATGTATCTCTCGATCAGAGACAACGTGGTGTCATCTCTACCTTCAGAAGTGCTGAAGGCCTTAAAATAGCACTGCCGGCTAAACGACTTTCACGTCAGAATAGGGTGCAGGCACCACAATGCCTGAATAGTCACTTTTTATACTAAAAATTTGGAGGAATTTAATTTAGAGCGATGATGGAAACCCTGCCTAGAATGCTTTCCCTAGAATTATAAAGAGATCAGGAACAATCCTCAGAGCAAACAAGGAGAGTCTGTCACACTTCTTCTGTATCTCATTACAATGGATGGTGGAGACAGGTCTGTGCAAGCTGTTCTTTTATTAATGCCTCTGTCCTGCTTGGTATAAAGCAAAAAAATGCAGTAAGGAGAGGTAACTTTCTCACCTAGATAGGCCTGTAAAGGAAAGTATGCCATTAAAAATGGGGAGAAAGAAGCTACAGAGGCTCCGGGTATTGACTACTGTCAGTATTGTTCTTAAATTAGGTCATCATTTGCAAAAAGCAAAGGCTTTCCCGCATTGGCTTCAGTTTTTACAGATGAGCGATTTTGAATAATGGAAAAAATTGGTTCAGATAATTGTGATCCCGAGTTCTGTTCATTGGTGGACAGTCCCCTAATTCTCAGATAATGTGCCGTGCCAAGATACAATACTAGACACACCAGGCTTACCCTTAGTTCACACCTATGTGTTTTTAGTGCATTTTTGGAGGAATGCACTACAGTCCATTTAACTTAGTGTCAGTGGCGGCTGGTGAAATTTTAGGATGGGGGGGGGGGGCGCCAGACCCCTCCTTTCCTTTTTGACCCCTCCCACTTCTCATAAGCCCCACCCCTTATAGTTTCCACCCCTTGTGTCAGGAGTATACAGTCCAGCATCACCAGATAGGGTATACAGCATCACCAGATAGGGTATACAGCATCACCAGATAGGGGTATGCAGAGTCACCAGATAGGAGTATACAGAGCCCCAGATAGGGGTATACAGAGTCACCAAATAACAGTATACAGAGTCACCATATAGCAGTATACAGAGCCCCAGATAGCAGTATACAGAGCCCCAGGTAGCAGTATACAGAGCCCCAGATAGCAGTATACATAGCACCAGATAGGGTATACAGTCACCAGATAGGGTATACAGAGCCCAAGATAGCAGTATACATAGCACCGGATAGGGTATACAGTCACCATATGGCAGTATACAGAGCCCCAGATAGTAGTATACAGAGCCCCAGGTAGCAGTATACAGAGCCCCTGATAGCAGTATACATAGCACCAGATAGGGTATACAGTCACCAGATAGGGTATACAGAGCCACTATATAGCAGTATACAGAGCCCCAGATAGGGGCTTGTGGCACCGACAGACCCCCCCCCCCCAAAGTCGGGACAGGTCCCGCACTTACCCATCTAATAGGCAGGCAGGAGTGTGCAGAGCTCGGCTTGCGGAGAGCAGGCTGGTAGTGTGCAGAGCTTCGCTTGCGGACAGCATGCTGGAGTGGATGGTCTGCGGCGCGAGAGTTGGGACTGAAACATGGCGGAGTAATCACGCAGCCAGCACGTCCGCCACAGTCCCGCCCCTGCCCACAGCATCCAATGCCAGTCAGTCACTGGCTCAGGGCAGCCAATCAGACTATGTGTGTGCACCTGTTCAGAGCACACACATAGTTTTTTATAACTGACCAATTGGCTCACTACTTGCTGTCAGCAGACAGCAAGGAGCCGAGAGAGAAAAAAAAAAAGTCAATATACTGGCGCCTCCTGTAGGGGGTCGGGCTGTTTTTTTTTTCTTGTTAGCGGCGGGAAGGCGGCGCCCAAGCTCCCCTTATTGACCAGCCGCCGCTGCGCGGTGCGCTATGGATCTAGTTCACGTCTATGTGTTTTGACCGGTGCGTTTTTGGGAAGGGTCAGGGACTTTTTTTTCCCGTAGCAGATTGCGTTTTGCATGTAATAGACTTCAATGGACTCGCACCAAAAAGGCAAATGTTGCGTTTTTTGATTCAGTTTTTTGCTCTAATAGGAAAGTATGACAGCTCTGTTCATGGAGTGCAACTTTGATGTAACTTTAGACTCTCTGGCACTCAAGTCGCATCAAAGTAGTGCAGGAACCTTTATGTGTCCTAAGCCACATGTTAGGGTTAAGGGCTAGGGTTAAATGTTAGGGTTAGTGGTAATTGTTAGGGTTAGGGGTAATTGTTAGGGTTAGGGGTTAATCGTTAGGGTTAGTTGTTAGAGTCACGGTTAGCGGTAATCGTTAGGGTTAGGGGTAATTGTTATGGTTAGTGGTAATCGTTAGGGTTTGCAGTAATTGTTAGGGTTAGCGGTAATTGTTAGAGTCACGGTTAGCAGTAATCGTTAGGGTTAGCGGTAATCGTTAGGGATAGGGGTATTTGTTAAGGTTAGGGGTAATTGTTAGGGGTAATTGTTAGGGTTAGTGGTAATCGTTAGTGTTTGCAATAATTGTTAGGGTTAGCGATAATCGTTAGGGTTAGTGGTAATCTTTAGACTTACGGTTAGCGGTAATCGTTAGGGTTAGCTGTAATCGTTAGGGGTAATTGTTAGGGTTAGGGGTAATTGTTAGGGTTAGTGGTAATCATTAGGGTTGGAGTAATTGTTAGAGTCACTGTTAGCGGTAATCGTTAGGGTTAGTGGTAATCGTTAATGTTAGAGGTAATCGTTAGGGTTAGCAGTAATCGTTAGGGTTAGCAGTAATCGTTAGAGCAAGTGATAATCGTTAGGGTTAGGGGTAATTGTTAGGGATAATTGTTAGAGTCACAGTTAATGGTAATCCTTAGGGTTAGTGGTAATCTTTTGGGTTAGCAATAATCGTTACGGTTAGGTGTAATTATTAGAGTCACGGTTAGCAGTAATCGTTAGGGTTAGCGGTAATCGTTAGGGTTAGTGGTAATCGTTAGCCTTACGGTTAGTGGTAATCATTAGCCTTACGGTTAGTGGCAATCGTTAGGGTAATCATTAGGTCCCCATAACTAAGCTCCAGGGGCGGAGTGAAATGCACTGGAGGCGTGGCCTGGTTGGAGTCCAGGCTGAGGTTACCACTCTATTCCTTGCAGTAGGACACAGTGGATGTGCGACTTTTAGGGGTCACCCTTCCTTTCTTGAACCTTGCAGGGGCTGGGACGGGCTCTATCCCCTGTCAGCACTCCGGCAGCCGTTGCGGATGCACTATTCACATATCTCCTCCCTGATCAGCACACACATTTTTCCTACGTCAGGGTAATCATTAGGCTTAGTGGTAATCGTTAGGGTTTGTGGTAATTGTTAGGGTTAGTAGTAATAGCTAAGGTTAGGGGTAATTGTTAGAGTTATGGTTAGTGGTAATCATTCGGATTAGGGTTAGCGGTAATCGTTAGTGCTAGGGTTAGCGGTAATCATTAGGGTTAGTGGTAATTGTTAGGGTTAGTGGTAATTGTTAGCGCTGGGGTTAGTGGTAATCATTAAGGTTAGTGGTAATTGTTAGGGTTAGTGGTAATTGTTAGCGTTAGGGGTAATTGTTAGAGTCACGGTTAGCGGCTATCGTTAGCAGTAATCGTTAGGGTTAGCGGTAATCATTAGGGTTAGTGGTAATCGTTAGGGTTAGCGGTAATTGTTAGACTTACGGTTAGCGGTAATCATTAGGGGGATCGTTAGGGTTAGTGTTAATCATTAAGGTCTGCGGTAACTGTCAGGGTTAGTGGTAATAGCTAGGGTTAGTGTTAATCATTAGGGTTAGAGGTCATTGTTAGAGTTATGGTTAGTGGTAATTGTTAGGGCTAGTGGTAATTGTTTGGGTTATGGCTAGTGGTGATCGTTAGGGTTAGCAGTATTTGTTAGGGGTAATCGTTAGGGTTAGCGGTAATCGTTAGGGTCAGCGGTAATTGTTAGGGCTAGAATGCTAACCCTAACAATTACCACTTACCCTAATGATTACCACTAACCCTATCCCCAATGATTACCACTAACCCTAACGATTACCTCTAACCCTAACGATTACTGCCAACCCTAATGGTTACCGCTAACCCTAACTCTAATGATCACCGCTAACTCTAACAATTATTGGCAATCCTAATGCTTACCACTAATCCTAATCCTAATGATTACCACTAACCCTAACGACTACCACTAACCCTAACCCTAATTATTACCGCTAACCCTAGCAATTACCCCTAACCCTAACGATTACTGTTAACCCTAACAATTACCGTTAACCCTAACAATTACTCCTAACCCTAATGATTAACCCTAACTCTAACAATTACTGCTAACCCAAACAATTACCACTAACCCCATCCCCAATGATTACCGCTAATCCCAACTTTCACCACTAACCCTTAACCACTTACCGCTAACTCTAATGATTACCGCTAACCCTAACTCTAATGATTACTGCTAACCCTAACTCTAATGATTACCCTTAACCCTAACAATTACCCCTAACAATTACTGCTAACCCTAACCCTGACAATTACCACTTACCCTAATGATTACCGCTAACACTAACAATTACCCCTAACCCTAATGCCTACCACTAACCCTAACAATTACCCCTAACCCTGACAATTACCACTTACCCTAATGATTACCGCTTACCCTAAGAATTACCTCTAACCCTAATGTTACCGCTAACCCTAACAATTATCCCTGACCCTCACAATTACCACCTACCCTAATGATTACCGCTAACCCTAACCCTTAACCCCAACCCTAAAATTTGACTTTGGACACATAAAGGTTAAATAATTGTTTTGGATTGTTACAAATACTGCACTTCTCTTTAGTTCAGAGGCACCTCTACCAAGCTATTGGTAAAGTCCTAACCAATAATCTTCAATTTACAGCCTCACTCTCCAAGCTTATTTGCGATATTGCACCACCACACACAGGTTATACTCACTGACCATCTGTTATTGACCCCACATATATATATCAGGATATGCCTTACAATTTCTTTGGGGACATTTTCTATATGCAGTGGCTTTGTATGCAGGGTCATAAACTGAGTCCCCTTCTTCAACAAAAAAAATCCGGGGGAGAAGAAGGAGGCAGCTTGTGCAGAATTCCTGCTGCAAGTTGGTGTGGCAAAGTTGCAGGAGGGATTAAAACTTGAGCCTAAATACAGAGTGCAGGGGTCAGAAATATGTAATGTACAATGTTTAGGTGTCAGGAGTATGTAGCGTAGGGGTCAGGAGTGGGTAACACACAGACGGCAGGGGTCAGAAGTATGTAATGTACAAAGTTCAGGTGTCAGGAGTATGTAGCGTAGGGCTCAGGAGTGTGTAACACACAGACAGCAGGGGTCAGAAGTATGCAATGTACAAGGTTCAGGTCGAGAAGTATGTAGCATAGGGGTCAGGAGTGGGTAACACAAAGAGGGCAGAGGTCAGAAGTATGTAGTGTACAAAGTTCAGGAGTATGTAGCGTAGGGGTCAGGAGTGCGTAACACACAGACGGCAGGGGTCAAAAGTATGTAATGTACAAGGTTCAGGTGTCTGAAGTATGTAGGGTAGGGGTCCAGAGTGGATAACACACACATGGCAGGGGTCAGAAGTATGTAATGTACAAAGTTCAAGTGTCAGGAGTATGTAACATAGGGGTCAGGAGTGGATAACACACAGACGACAGGGGTCAGAAGTATGTAATGTACAAAGTTCAGGTGTCAAGAGTATGTAGTGTAGGGGTCAGGAGTGGTTAACACACAGAGGACAGGGGTCAGAAGTATGAAATGTACAAAGTTTAAGTGTCAGGAGTATGTAGTGTAGGGGTCAGGAGTGGGTAACACACAGAGGGCAGATACAAAAAACTGAAAATTTACTATCAAATATTTACCGTAATTTTCCTTTCCTGATGGACTCCATGGCAGCATACGTATGGTTAACCCCGCCTACACTCCTCCCCTATAGGACCCCACTCCCATAAATCTTTGCTCTGAGCCGAAGGCCGTGTTCCATAACTAGCCTCCTCAAGACATTCGGGGGGGGGGGGGGGGGA
>BLSH010036269.1:463334-485248 GCA_018402905.1 Glandirana rugosa
CACGACAGGGATACCACCCTACCCTGACGATCTCGACCCCCCCAGACCTTCTGACACGACAGGGATACCACCCTACTCTGACGATCTCGGCTCTAGCAGTCTCATCCCACCCTAGGGACAGCACAGAGTCCTCCAGACCCCCCAGCTCTAGCAGTCCCACCCCACCCTAGGGATAGTGAGCAGAGTCCTCCAGACCCCCCAGCTCTAGCAGTCTTATCCCACCATAAGGACAGCACAGAGTCCTCCAGACCCCCCCAGCTCTAGCAGTCTCATCCCACCCTAGGGACAGTGAGCACAGAGTCCTCCATACCCCCCAGCTCCAGCAGTCCCATCCCACCATAGGGACAGCACAGAGTCCTCCAGACCCCCCAGCTCCAGCAGTCTCATCCCACCATAGACACACAGCGATGATAGGAAGGAGCTCTGAGTCCCCCCAGCTCTAGCTGTTGGTGCTACAGGAGGAAGAGGCAGTGAAAGTCTCCGCTAAACACACAGAGCAGCTCCAGCATTTCGCCTCTTCTCTGGGAATCAATCACATCGGCTCTGAGCAACGTGACAGGGCAAGGAGGACCGAGCTGCACACTGTCATTGCTGGCAGATAGAGGAGCACATTGCCGGTGCTGGCAGATAGAGGAGCACACTGTCAGTGCTGGCAGATAGAGGAGCACACAGGGCTTGGATGTATTCACTTTGTGCTGGGGATCCCACTGAAGAGCAGCAGCACAGCCTCGGTGTAGCAGCAGCGCAGCCAGCCGGGGTAAGTTTCCTGCACCACTCAGGATCCTTTGTTTGGGATGGAGCAAAAATAATCAGCGATCACATGGCTGCAGGAATAGAAGAGTCCTGGAAGAGTCATTGCACCCTGTGTACGCTGAGCTCCATCCCTTCTACCCTATGCATGGGATGCAGGCGGGTGGCATGCATGCAATGCTCCTCAACACAGCCATAAATTACCCGACAATTGCACATCTCTGTCTTATCTGTGGTTTTCAGCTCTGTAAACAGATGGCTTGTACTATCATGTGCTGTGTTAGTTTTTTTAAACATGTCTCTGGTACCCCATGTAAAAATCCTGCTACCCTATGTGAAAATCTACCCCTGTATATGGCAGAGGAAGTTGCTGGGGTTTCAGTACTTTTAGCTTTGGACAGTTCCTGGACCATGTCCCTGGAACACCATGTGAAAATCCACCCTTGTTTAGGGCACAATGAGTTGCTGGGATTTCAGCACTGTTAAGGTAGGACAGTTCCTAGACTATGTCCTTGGAACTCTATGTGAACATTTACCCCTGTGCATGGCAAATAGTTGCTTGGAGTTTAGCACTGTTAATGTAGGACAGTTCCTGGACCATGTCCTTGGAACTCTATGTGAACATCTATCTCTGAACATGGTAGTGAATTGCTGGGATTTCAGCACTGTTAGCTTTGGACAGTTCCTGGACTATGTCCTTGGAGCCCCCTGTGAACAACTACCCCTGGACAAGGCAGTGCGTTGCTGGGATTTCAGCACTGTTAGCTTTGGACGGTTCCTGGAACCCTATGTAAACATCTACCCCTGTGCATGGGATTAATTTGCTGGGATTTCAGACACTGTTAGCTTTGGACAGTTCCTTGGCTATGTCCCTGGAACCCCATGTGAAAATCCACCCCTGTGCATGGCAGTGAGTTGCTGGGATCTCAGCACTGTTAATGTAGGACAGTTCCTGGACCATGTCCCTGGAACCCCATGTGAACATTTACCCCTGTGCATGGCAAATAGTTGCTTGGAGTTTAGCACTGTTAATGTAGGACAGTTCCTGGACCGTGTCCTTGGAACTCTATGTGAACATCTATCTCTGAACATGATAGTGAGTTGCTGGGATTTCAGCACTGTTAGCTTTGCACAGTTTCTGGACAATGTCCCTGGAACCCCATGTGAACATCTACCCCTGTGCATGGCAGTGAGTTGCTGGCATCTCAGCACTGTTAATGTAGGACAGTTCCTGGACCATGTCCCTGGAACTCTATGTGAACATCTACCCCTGAACATGGCAGTGAGTTGCTGGGATTTCAGCACTGTTAGCTTTGGACAGTTTCTAGACAATGTCCCTGGAACCCCTTGTGAACAACTACCCCTGGACAAGGCAGTGAGTTGCTGGGATTTCAGCACTGTTAGCTTTGGACAGTTCCTGGAACCCTATGTAAACATCTACCCCTGTGCATGGGATTAAGATGCTGGGATTTCAGCACTGTTAGCTTTGGACAGTTCCTGGACTATGTCCTTGGAGCCCCCTGTGAAAATCCACCCCTGTGCATGGCAGTGAGTTGCTGGGATCTCAGCACTGTTACGGTAGGACAGTTCCTGGACCATGTCCCTGGAACCCCATGTGAAAATCCTGGAACCCCAAGTAAAAACCCATACCTGTGCAGGGCAGAGTGAGTTGCTGGAATCTCAGCACTGTTAAGGTAGGACAGTCCCTGGATCATGTCCCTGGAAGCACATGTGAGCATCTAACCCTGTACATGGCAGTGATTTCAGCAATCGTGGTAGGACAGGCCCTGGACCATATCCCTGGAACACCATGTGAACATCTACCCCTATGCATGGGAGTGAATTGCTGAACTTTACAGCATTGTTAGCTTTGGACAGTTCCTGGACCATGTCCCTGGAACACCCATTTTATCATTTACCCCCTGTACATGGCAGTGAGTTGCTGGGATTTCAGCACTGGTAGCTTTGGATAGTTTATGGACCATGTCCCTGGTACCCCATGTGAAAATCCTGGTACCCCAAGTAAAAATCCACCCTGTGCAGGGCAGAGGAAGTTGCTGGGATTTAATCACTATTAAGGTTGGACAGTTCCTGGACCATGTCCCTGGAACACCATTTGGACATCTATCCCCTGTGCAGGGCAGTGAGTTGCTGGGATTTCAGCACTGTTAAGATAGGACAGTTCCTGGACCACGACCATGGAACCCCTTGTAAATATCTACCCCAGTACATGGCAATGAGTTGCCGGGATTTCAGCGATGTTAGCTTTGGACAGTTCCTGGACCATGTCCCTGGAACCCCATGTGAAAATCCTGGTACCCCAAGTGAAAATCCTGGTACCCTTGTGCAGGGTAGAATGAGTTGCTGTTCTCTGGGATTTCAGCACTGTTTCCATTGGACAGTTCCTGGACCATGTCCCTATATTCAGGGCTGTCTCTCCAATGTGTGGGAACGAGCCTGGGGCTTTACAAATGTTCAGCTCTCCTGCCAAGCCCTGTCCCCAGCCAGGCATGTTTTCTCAATAAGCCCATTGATTCTGATCAGCTGAAAGGTCCATGTGGGAAGTAGGTGTCTGATTATTGGGAGACACTGGAGCACTAGAATAGACCTTTGTAAGCATCACATGGCTTCTTGGCACATGCGAATGGAAAGTTCAGCACAGCTGATAAAGATGGGCAGCAGAAGATTTGACATTCCACATTAATAATTCAGCAGCTACATGCATGTTTATCTTGGTGAAGTGTCATCTGAATGTTGGAAGGATTGTTCCTTGTAGCAGTCATCCATGTGATCCCTCTCGCCTCTCCACTTACTTGTCTTGTGGTTTGTATAGAGGAGGCATGTTTTGGCATTCATTATGGGTTTCCCTTTGTTGTGGTGAGAAGGTCTGGTTTGACCTTGACACTGTCTGACTTGTTTATTAATATCTTGTTTATTCAGCATAGAGTCCATTTAGTGCTGTTGGCTGGCATTGTTCAAAAAACAAAATTGGGGTCGAACTGCCTGGGGCTTGCATTTAAAATGTATAAAATGTGATATATGCATTGTCCCGGATGTATGCGGTTCTTGGAGTTTATTTTGTAATGAGAACTTTTGGGGAGCACCAGATTTGTAATAATTTATAAATGTGATCGTTGTTACCAGCACAGTCTTCCTTATTATCATTTTCTTTTTTATGTTTTAAATCTCTTTATTCATTTCCCAGTTGCATTTACATCCAAACATTCACCCATACAAAAACAAATACAAAAACCAATAACATAAATGACATACTATACATTTATCCACTTCCTAGATCGTATTCTTTAACCTTGTACCATCTGTTTTTGAATTATTTTAACATAGGCCTTAGCCCTCCGATTCCCAAAAAAAACAAAAACGACCCCCATTATCACCCTCTCCGCCCACACTATGTGAAAATTTTACCCCCCCCCCCCCACGTCTCCACCCAAACTATGTGGATTTTGCTTATTATCATTTTCCAAAGAAAAAAGTGTATTGAGTATGACCAGGCCACGTTTTCCAAATAACGACAATTCTAAAAATTAAATGTCCATGCACCCAAAAATGAAGCAATACGATTAACCTTTATTTTCGGAAATCTGGAGGTGAGACCTCTGCGGCTTAGCTGCAATGTACCACTTCAGCCCCGAAAGGATTTATCCCCTTCATGGACATTTTTTGCGATACGGCACTGCATTATTTTAACTGACAGTTGGGCGGTCGTGCGACGCTGTGCCCAAATAAAATCAATGTTATTTTTCCACACAAATAGAGCTTTCTTTTGGTGGTATTTGATCACCTCTGCGTTTTTTATTTTTTGCGCTAAAAACAAAAAAAAAGAGCGACAATTTTGAAAACATAAAAATTTACTTTCTGCTATAAAACACACCCAATAAAATTGAAAAAAATCGAATTTCTTCGTAAATTTTGGCCAATATGTATTCTGCTACATATTTTTGTAAAAAAAAAAAAAAACACCCAATAAGCTTATATTGATTTTGTTTACATTTGCATTTTTTATTTTATTTTTCATACTAGTAATGGTAGCGATCAGTGACTTATAGTAGGACTGCGATATTGCGGTGGACAACCGGACACCTAACTGACGCTTTGTGGGAACCAGTGACACTAATACAGTGGACAGTGCTAAAATATACACTGTCACTGTATTAATGACACTGGCTGGGAAGGGGTTAAACATCAGGGGAGATCAAAAGGGTTAAATGTGTGCCTAGCCAGTGTTTGTGTTTACTATGTGTGCTGCTTTTACTAGGGGAAGAGGTGGATTGTATGCCTTGCTTTGCTGGAACACAGAATCCATTCCTTCCCCTCCGTCAGAACAGAACTCTGCCCTTATTTTACTCCATTCTGAATCTCTGCCCGAAGATCAGCAGATGCTGGCGGAGATTGAGTGCCTGGCACCCACAGATCGGCTTCTGCGGTGAATAATCACAGCAGAAACGGCACGCCGTTAGAGCACCCTGCAGGCGGAGGTGCGGGATCACATATATATATATAGATGCCACCCTGTAGCAGGAAAGCAAGTGGTTAATCTCACTTTAATGATTTTACTTTTCCTTAACAAGAGAATACAGTAGGACTGAGACTTCTTAGCAGGGGTGGCAGAGCTTGTAAGGCTGGTTTTAATACTAGTGCGAATTGGATGTGGGTTTCTCTGCATCCAATTCGCATGACAGGAGACTGTGATTGGCTCTATGGAGCTGGTTCACACAGAAAATGTTTCTACTCCCGCTGGCCACAGTCCGGCCCCCCTAAAGTCTGAAGGACAGTAAACTTGCCCTTTGTTTAGTCTTTGGCTCTGTTTCAGGTCTGAATTCAGGCAAAGTATGTCCCTGATTTGTCCCTGAAATGGAGAACAGGGAAGCACCGGACCCCTGCTGTGAGCCACATGCGGCATTAGTGTGAACCCAGATGGAGGACCTTGTCCCTAGAGGAAGTCACTGGGTGACTCAGCCCACCAATGTTGTACCATAATGGAAATATCAGTCTTGGTTTAGACCCGGGGTCTGCAAACTGCCGCCCGAGGGCCATATGCAGCCCTTTGGTTGCCTTTATCTGGCCCTTGGGGTACTATTCATTCCATAATATGAGACACTATTCTTCCCTCTGACACCAAAAATGGGGCATAATTCTTGCCACTGACATCAACAATGGGGTACTATTCCTCCCTCCAAATACCAAGGATGGGGCACTGTTTACACCCACTAATGCCAGAAAATGTTTGGCCAGAGCCCAGCCCCCCTAAAGTCTGAAGGACAGTAAACTTGCCCTTGGTTTAGTAAGTTTGGAGACCCCTAGTTTAGACTTTTAGTTAGTGACATTTTAAAGACCTCCACGCCTCTTTCCACCTTGCTGAGCTCTTCTCAAACCATCCAGTAGGACCTTTCAGATACTTACCTTGTGGCAGGATTGGACTCCATGCATACACCTACTGCCTGTTGCTTCCCCAATTTTTCCAAGTCTGTATCTGGACATGCATGGCCAAATATATGTCTATAGCTTCTGCCTGATCAGCCAGTCAGTGTATACACAGAGGGAGCCAAGCCTTGCTCCCAGGTAAGCAATTGAAGGGTCTGACTGGCCATCTTCTCTTTTGGAGGGGGGAAGGGGTGTCATGATGAAGTAGTTTCATGTCCACTTTAAATTGCATGCACTGTGTAAACTCAGCAGCAAGTATAAACTAGCTCAGCTGAAAGTAAACTTTTAATGATCTTTAATTTGTGAATATCTCACCTTCGGTAGGTGTCTGTAAGCTTGCTAATGCCTAATTTGTGTCGTTATGTAAACAGGCGTGTTCTCTGCAAAACTTGATTTTTGGACAAATCTGTAAAGCCTCGTACACACGGGACGATGATCATATACAACAGGTTGTATGAACGACCGTTGTATGCGAAATCGATCGTTCGTATGCGCGATTAGAACAGCCGACATACGACGGTCGTATAAGGGGAGTTGTATGAGCAGACTAGAAAACGTATTCGTACCAACAAGCGGTCATACAACCGTTGTATCGTGTGTACAGAGCAGTTGGTAAAACAAGTTGTATTGTGCAAAACACGCATGCTCCGAAGTCAGGAATGGCCGGATGCTAATTACATGCACCTGAACGTTCTTTCTGTGGTCGTACGATCGTGTAGTGCAGTCAGTATGCAAGTTACATTATCCAACATACAATTTGAGACAATCGTAAGTACGATCGTTGTACCGTGTGTACGAGGTTTAAGACGATCAATCTTATTTTTATGTTAAGTGGCTCCTTACAGCCCCAAATCTCATATTAGTAAGTGGCATTGCATAGTCATTATTCTCCTAATTATGTGACCTTTAAAATCACCACTCAACAGATTACACAATAATCTCAGTATTTGTAGGGGAATGCATAGTGCAATATTATGGCGGCCAGGATTACATTATAACAATTTTATCCATTTTATCCTTTCTCTCCGTTTGTAAAAGCATTTGAAGACTCTGTAGTTTGCTCGGTGTGGCAATCAGTCCATCCGTAAGATCACAACCATTATGTTTATTGGATGATCTTACGACCCTTTTAGACAACTAGGGAAATGATAAAGAAATTAACCTATCAAATATCAGCCATTGAAAGCGGTCAGTGCATTTAAAGTGATACTAAATACCAGGGGCGTGCGGTGAGGTGAGTGGCTGGTGAGGCACTGGCTGGTATCAGAGCCAGAAACACACAGGTTACATATTCACAAGTTGCATATTTAATTCACACTGCGCAAATACCGTGTGACATAAAAAGTTGCAACAACCACCATTTTATTCCATAGGGTGTCTGCTAAAACAATATATATAAAGTTTGGGGGTTCTGAGTAATTTTCTAGAAAAAAGAATTAGTGATTTTTTTACATGTAGGAGAGACGTGTCAGAATTGGCCTGGGTGGCAAGGGGTTAATTACCATAAGTAAGTAATATACAAATAATTATTATATATTGTTTTTAAGGTAATTTACTATATTTTCAAAGCACGTGGCTTAGCAGGCAAATAACTGAACTTTGAAGTTATACTTCCAAACCAGTAATTTCACAGTAAATAGATAAATAATAGGATATTATGTTATAAGATATAGCATAATAATATATTTTTTAGCTTGATTGAAACAGTACCTTTTCAGCAGCATTAGATTCTCCCTCTTAACTGTGTGAGAAAAACATGGGATTATGGGTCAATTTTATACACATAAACCTGTTTTTTCCTTCTAGTTAAGAGGGCTGGGCTGGAAGGGAGCATTTGTCTTTTAGACACACGCCCCCTCTATGACACTGCAGTGAGAGGCCTGCCTCCACTGCAGCATTTTTATTGGACAGCTTGGAACAATGATGCTTTACCATTGGTCCAAGGCTCCAAGCTGTCCATTGAGCTCAGTGCCTCTGACCAGGGCTGGCCCAAGACATTGTGCTCCCTGGGTCCAAGGATGAAATGCTGCCCCCCCACCCCCCAAAAAAAATCACGCCCACCAAAAAGGCTCCTGCATCCATTATTTTATATCATGATAATTAAAACTAAAATTAAATTTATCAGGAAGTCAGATTTACATGCAACAGCACCTTGTCTATATGCAAAATTATATGACATACCGTTATGTTCAATTCCGGGGGGGGGGCTAGGGCAGTACAGGGGCAGGCTAGGGCAGTTTAGAGTTGGCTAGGGTAGTATAAGAGCAGGCTAGGAAAATATATGGACAGGCTAGGGTAGTATAAGGGCAGGCTAAGGCAGTATAGGGGCAGGCTAGGACAGTATATAGACAGGCTAGGGCAGTATAGGGACAGGCTAGGGCAGTATATAGACAGGCTAGGGTAGTATGTAGACAGGCTAGGGCAGTATAGGGATGGGCTAGGGTAGTATAGGGGATGGAGCAGCCGGTGGGGGGGGGGGGGGGGAGGCAGTTGTCATCATGACACACAAAACTGCTGGAAAAAAAATCTTGGTTGTCAATTTGCTGGGTAAATAGAAGAGAAGGAGAGGCGGCCCTGGTTCAAATTTGCTGCCCCTCTCAAAGTGCTGCCTGGGTCCAATGGACCCACTGGGACCCACGGTAGGGCCTGCCCACCTCTGACAAGAAGTCATCCTCTCAGTCTGCTGCAAACATTGTGTGCCAGCTTGTATTTAAACTGGCCGCGCTGTATGTAGCTTCCGACAGGCTGCAAAGGAGCCCCGTATCTCCAGAACCAAAGGTGCCCCAAATTTTGGCCAGTGGTGGAGTAGAACTTTGGCTACCTACCCCCCTAATTTGGGGTCTCTGTGACCCCAGGTCGCCAAGCTATGACCCTAGAAGCTCAATTGCAGTTGCCCTCCAGAGCTTAGTAAATGAGGTAAAGCTTCATTTTGCAAGGAATACCCAATTGCGTGCAAGGATAATAAAAAGTTTTGCTTGCATATAATTGGTTGACAGAAGTCAGCAGAGCTTCCCCTCATTTACTAAGCTCTGGAGCAACTGCTATTGCAAAATGCACAGTCTATTCGCCTTTAGTAAATCAACCCAACTGTTTCATTTACATTGGGGTTTATTTACTAAAGCTGGAGAGTGCAAAATCAGGCTCGCTTATGCATAAAAACCAATCAGCTTCTAACCTCAGCTTGTTCATATAAACTTTTGGCAATAAAACCTGGTTTCTATGCAGATGGAAGCCTAATTTTGCACTCTCCAGCTTTAGTAAATAAACCCCAATGCCCCTTCTATTTCTGTATGTGGATCACGGCACGACACATGTTTTTTTCTTTTCAGCTGCTCTCTCGGTGGCTCGCTGAGCCGGGTGCCGGTCCAGGCATGTGGGCGGATTCCGACTCCATTGTCGCGATCTTGCCCGAGCCTGGACCGGCTCTGTGAAATCAGCCGACAGCGGGCTTCAAATGGGTCACAAGTGCAGAAAGAACTGAACTCCTGTGATCCAAAGAAGTACTGCCAAATGAGCTTTGGTTGTACTTCTCCTTTAATATCGAGATCAGTTTACACCACAACTGGGTTTATGTCAGGGTCAGTTTAGGGAGAAATTAGTTAACTTTAACTAATTATCCACTAACTGTGGGAATAACTGACACAGGATTTACATTAAGGCTTAATGCGAGGTTCCAGATTATCGTTTCTGAGTGGAGAAAGGTGTGTTTTGGCTTTCTCTGGAGTCGGTAGACCTGGATTGGGGCCTGGAGCTTGAAGGTTCCAAAGTGTCTTGAGTGGGACGAAACCTTCAATCCTGTGTCTAGATTTTATTGGATGCCTGCAGCCTGCGTGAGTACACAGGTGTACAGGGTCATTATATACTCAAGCCTGAGGATAGCTCAGTGTCAGGAACCATGAATCAGACAGAGACAAAAAAATGCTATAAAAATCACACATTTTAATAATATGGTAAAAATAGTACAAATCAATAAACACAGCAAGGGTTCGGTAGGCAAACCGGATAGTCAGAACAAGCCAGTAAATCAGGAAGCCAGAGATCAGCATTCTCGGTGGCAGCAGGTCTTCAACAGGAACACAGCAGAGAGTCTCCAGATATGTTTGACAAAGGCCAAGGCACGGAGGGAATGAACCAGGCAGTTTTTTTTTTTTTTAACAGAAAAGTTTTTATTGTTTTCAAAGATAAACAAAAAACATAGGCAGCATACAAGTAAAGGTCGCTCAACGAGCGGTTACATGTACAAATAATTCAGTAATTTGCAATGATATTAGGCAGATAGAATTATATGAATGATAGTCAACATAAGTGGCAGTGTCAATCACATTTGTTATACAAAGAGACCGGATTAGTCACAGATACACCTCCCCCCCCCAAGAGGAAGAGGGGGGGGGAGAGGGCCGGGACCCTCGCAGAACCATCAGGCCCTCCCCCATTCTCCCCATATTTTTTCAAATTTCTTAGGGCACTTCCTATTCATATAGGTAAGTTTATATAATGGAAGGACCGCATCTATCAATGCCTTCCACTGAGACACCGTGGGAGGAGAGGCCTCCCTCCATTTGAGCAGTATAGTTTTCCTAGCATAAAATGCCGCATAAAATAGGAATAATTTTTTGTAGGTGTTCTTGGTCACCATATCTGTAACTCCCAGCAAAAGAACTACCGGGTCTAGCCCCAGAGAGATACCAGCTACTGAGCTAAGTACCTGAATCACCCCCAGCCAAAATTATTGTATCAGGACAGGACCACGTGACGTGTATAAAGGTGCCCTCCTCCCCTAGCCCCAGAGAGATACCAGCTACTGAGCTAAGTACCTGAATCACCCCCAGCCAAAATTGTTGTATCAGGACAGGACCACGTGACATGTATAAAGGTGCCCTCCTCCCCAGTACACTTAGGGCATCTATCGGAACTGGAGGGGAAGATCCTTGCCAGCCTCTGAGGGGTGTAATAGGCCCTGTGTAGGAACTTAAGCTGTATATACCTATCCCTGGCCGCTACCATAAGGGGAATATACTGCTGAATCCCCTCCTGCCAGTCCTCGTCATCAAGGTTAGGGATGTCTGATTTCCATTTGTTGAACAATGCCTCCCCTCTGCCAGAGTCAGCAGAAGTAATCCTGAGATAGAGTGCAGAGAGCACTCTATCCGCATTCCGTGAAATAAGGAATTGCCCCACTCCATGAGAGTCTAATGTCAGCCTAGTTGGGAATTGTGCCTGTGCTGCGTGTCGTAGCTGAATATATCAGAAAAACATTGTCGTAGGAAGCTGATAGGCCTCGTGCAGCTGATCAAAAGATAGCAGTGACCCTTCAGGCATAATATGTTGGAGTATTTTAATTTCATGTCGGGCCCATAAGGACGGATCAGGAATAGACTGGAAATGGGCCAATTTAGGGTTACCCCAGAGGGGGGTATAGGGCGACCACGTTCGAACCAGGCAGTTTAAATAGTCAGAAGGGGCTGGCTGTAGGCTGGACTGACGAGCAGGAAATGATCACCAGATAAGCCATAGTGGAACGATGAGTGCTGGCAACGGCCATGACACTCAGAGCTCCCAGTGTGGAGATGGCTCACAGTTTGGGAGACAGAGGGTCTTACCCAGGGGTCAGAGGAGCCCCAGCCTGGAGTTAATAGACAGGAGATCTAACTTAAGGATCAGAGGAGCCCCAGCTAGGAGTCAATGGACAGGAGGTCTCACTCAGGGGTCAGAGGAGCCCCAACTAGGAGTCAATGGACAGGAGATCTCACTCAGGGGTCAGAGGGGCTCCAGTCAGGAGACAGGAGGTATTACCCAGGGGTCAAAGTTGCCCCAGCCAGGAGACAGGAGGTCGCACTCAGGGATCAGAGGGGCCCCAGCCAGCAGCCAGGAGACAAGAGGTCTCATCCAGGGGTAAAAAATGCTGCAGCCAGGAGACAGAAGGCCTCACCCAGGGGTCAAAGGTGCCCCAGCCAGCAGCCAGGAGACTCACCGAGGTGTACAAAATGCAGCAGCCAGGAGACATGAGGTCTCAACTTGGGGTCAGAGGAGCCCCAGTATCCAGAATACAAGAGGTCTCATCCCAGGAGTCAGGTCAGCTCCTATGGGGGTGTCAGGAGAAGCCTTATCCAGAGGCCAGGAGTGAGACATTCAGCAGGGCACTGTGACAAAAGGCTGAGTGAGCTGAGAGAACCAGAAGAGTTGGACAACACAGTCAGAGGGACTGGTAAGAAGAGCAGCAGTACTGCTGACAAGGAAGCCAGGTTCCTCGACATATTCAGTTAACTGTTGATGTGTAAGAACCCCTGGGTGTCAATGTGAACTTTTTCCTTCTTTCTTTCAAATAAAAGCGGGCTGCCATGCCCTAAAATACAGTTCGGAATGGCGCAACTCATTGAAAAAGGTCCTGCCACATGAGCATAATTACTCAATACCACATAGGCAGCAATTGATTCAAAAGAAGCTCCCACACGTATGGGATAGGGTTGCCACATCATCCCTTTAATCCAGGACACATATTAATTACACAGGTTGTTCTGTGGCTGATTAAGGTGGTACTTAAACTCACTTGGTGCCTTGTCTGCATTAAATTAATCTCAGAACAACCTGTGTAATTTATATGTGTCCTGGATTAAAGGGATGATGTGGCAACCCTAGTATGAGATACCTACTATAGCAGTGGAGGGAATATACTGTATAAATATCCCCACAACAGTCCCAGTTTCTCATATGGCCCCTTGGGAACATTAATTGCCCACCCCAGGTCTTAGTGAGGGGCAGGGACAGGTTGGAAGTTAAAAGCAAGAAACCAGAGTGAATGCAGGTATAGATGGGTCAGGACTGGCACAATGAAAAGTCAGAACAAGTCAAGGTCGGCAATGGAGGACACATTAGGAACGGAGCACTGTTATGGCGTCTAATGGAGCACTGTAATGGGCAATGAATGCAGATTGTGTTTGAAAAATAGCAGATTTACTGTGCATGACATAACACATATATACAGCGTGTCCCTGAAGGTGGAATGGAATCACTGGAATAAGATTTGCTTGGCATGTAAACACATTTAAGTATTCAATTTAGAAGGAATGGTAAAATATTGACCTTGAAAACCCACTTTTATTCACTCTCGTATTCCTTGGTATCACCCTCCCCCCTCCCCCACACTCATATTACACATGCCATACATGCCAACTATGAAGGAAAATGTACTGTAGGGTCCTGCATTACAACCTGTTCTATTTCCAACATTGCCTACCCGTCCTTGAGGCTGTGTGCACAACCGAGGCGTTTACCCTTGAATCAGTTCAGAGGTAACAGGAACAGATCCCCCCACTCCTGTCTCACATACTTACATGCTAATTGTTCAATTAGCGGGCAATATCGCCTGAACAAATATTCTGTAAGCGTGTCAGCTCAATTTTTCAAAAGGTCATATATGTAACACCTCAGGGACAAATAGAGGACAAAGCATTATTCAATCGATGATTGGCTTGAGCCGGTCCCTTCTACAAGGAGCTGCTTTGTAGAAGATGGATATTTTCTGTTCGGTGGTTGTTATGTAGGGCTGTAGCTGAGGGATCACCTAATTACAATCGCTATTAAGCACCTCTAATTTATTTAAATTAAACCTTTCCACACACACCATATTGTAAAAGAGTACCCTCAAGGTGACACTAAACACACACTGTTTAAAGTGGTTGTAAAGGCAGAAGGTGCATTCTATGCATTAAAGTGATTGTAAAGTCTCGTTTTTTTTTTTTTGTAACCACTTGCCGACCGTCAACCGCAGGTTGATGGCGACAAGATGGCTCTCCTGGGCAAACCACCGTCATATGACGGCGGCTGCCAGATCGCGCGCGCCGCTGGGGGCGCGCTCGCGCGCTCACTGTGTCCAGGGGGGGGGGCAGGGAGCGGGTGCGGTGGACCCTATCTCCGCCAGCTACCCGCGATGCCTCCCCAGAGTGAAAGAACGGAGGTCCGTGTAAGTAAACACGGATCTCCGTTCTGTTAGAGGGGGAAGGGAGTGATCACAGCCTTCCTCTATATGGAAGCTGTGATCACTCCCCTCCCCCTGCCAGTCAAACACTAACACAGTTAGAACAACGCCCAGGGAACACAGTTAACCCTTAGAGCGCCCCCTGCAGGTTAACCCCTTCACTGCCAATGGCATTTACACAGTAATCAGTGCATTTTTATAGCACTGATCGCTGTATAAATGCCAATGGACCCAAAAAAGTGTCAAAATGTTCCGACATGTCCGTTGCAATATCGCAGTACCGCTAAAAATCGCAGATCGCCGCCATTACTAGTAAAAAATAAAAAAAAATAAAAACCCCAGAAATGAATTCTCACCATCCGTAAACACGGCAACTTTTGCGCAAACCAATTAATAAACGCCGATTGTGATTTTTTTTTTATCACAGATATGAGGAAGAATATAAATCGGCCAAAACCGATTTATTTTTTATTTTTTTGATTTGTATTTTAGGAAAAAGTAAGAAATTAGTTTTTTTTTTTTTGCAAAATTGTCGCTCTTCTTTTGTTTATAGTGGCGATCAGAAATGACTCAGCGGTGATCAGATACCACCAAAAGAAAGCTCTATTTGTGGGAAAAAAAGGACGCAAATTTAGTTTGGGTACAACGTCGCACGACCGTGCAATTGTCAGTTAAAGTGACGCAGTGCCAAATCGCAAAAAGGGCTCTGGTCCTAAAGTGTGAAATCTTTCCGGGGCTGAAGTGGTTAAATAACAAACCTGTTATACTTACCTGTTCTGTGCAGTTTTTTTGCACAGAGCAGCCTGGATCCTCCTCTTCTCGGGTCCCTCTTCGGTGCTCCTGGCCCCTCCCTCCTGTACAGTGCCCCCACAGCAAGCAGCTTGCTATGGGGGGCACCCGAGCCGAGCTGCAAGCTCCCTGTGTCCATTCAGACAGGAAGCTGTAATTCAGCCCCACCCCCTCTCTCTCCTAATTGGCTAACTGAGTTTGATTGACCGCAGCGGGAGCCAACGGTGCCTCTGCCGTGTCTCAGCCTATCAGGAGAGAGAGTACCGGACGGTCGAGGCATTTGTGGACATCACTGGATAGAGAGGGGGCTCAGGTAAGTTTTAGGGGGGCTGAGGAGGGCTGCTACACACAGAAGGCTTTTTATCTTAATACATAGAATGCAATCTTCTGCCTTTACAACCACATTAACCACTTAACGACCGCTCGGCAGTCTGGTTTAATAACGCAGTCGGCGGCAGTCTGGCTTGATAACACAAATCGCCGTCACCTGACAGGCGGCTGCAGGAGCGAGGATCGTGGGTGAATGCGCGCAGCCAGAGGTGTGCTTGCATGCTCACTGTGTAGCGGGGAGCCAGGGAGCGGGTAGGGGGGACTCGATTGCTCCCCCCTCCCCCTCAGTGGCAGAACAGGGACCGCTAATGTAAACAAGCGGATGCCCGTTCTGACAGGGGAGAAGGAGTGTGATTGTATGCTTCCTGTATATGGGAGCAATGATCTCTCTCCTCCCCCAGTCAGCCCAGCCCCCACACAGTTAGAAACACAAAGCAAGGAACACAGTTAACCCCTAAATTGCCCCCTAGTGTTAACCCCTTCCCTGCCAGTGACATTTCCACAGTAATCAGTGCATTTTCATAGCACTGATCCCTGTATAAATGCCAATGGTCCCAAAAAAGTGTCAAAAGTTTCCGACATCTCCGCCGCAATGTCGCAGTCCAGCTAAAAATTGCAGATCGCTGCCATTACTAGTAAAAAAGAAATAAAAAATAAAAACCCCATAAATTAATTATCATAGTTTGTAAACGCAGTAACTTTTGCGCAAACCAATCAATATACGCTTATTGCGTTTTTTTTTACCAAAAATATAAGGAAGAATATATATCGGCCAAAACTAATGAATAAATTCGTTTTTTAGATTTTTTTTTGGCTATGTATTTTAGCAAAAAGTAAGAAATATTGTTTTTTTTTTTTTAAATTGTCGCTCTTTGTTTATAGCGGTGATCAGAAATGACGCAAAGGTGATCAAATACCACCAAAAGAAAGCTCTATTTGTGGGAAAAAAAAGGACGGCAACTTTGTTTGGGTACAACGTCGCACGACCGCGCAATTGTCAGTTAAAGCGACGCAGTGCTGAATCGCAAAAAGTGCTCTGGTCCTAAAGGGGGAAATCCTCTTGGGCTGAAGTGGTTAAGATAAAAAAACCTTCTGTGTGCAGCAGCCCCCCTCAGCCCCCCTAATACTTACCTGAGCCCCATCCAGCGATGTTGTACTAGAGACTCAGCTGTCCGTGACTCTCCCTCCTGATTGGCTGAGACACAGCAGCGGGTGCCATTGGCTCCCGTTGCTGTCAAAGTCAGTGAGCCAATGAGGAGAGAGAGGAGGCGGGGACAAGTCACAGCTCCCTGTTTGAATGGACACAGGGAGCTTCGGCTCAGCTCAGGTGCCCCCCATAGCAAACTTCTTGCTGTGGGGGCACTCTGCAGGAGGAAGGGGGGGGGGGAGCCAGGAACGCTGAAGAGGGACCTGAGAAGAGGAGGACCTTGGCTGCAAAACCATTACACAGAGCAGGTAAGTATGACGTGTCTGTTATTTTCATACAAAAAAAACAAGACTTTAGCATAACTTTAATTGACATTGTCCCTTCTATTTCTGTATGTGGCTGACGGCAATGTAATTATTTTAATAAAAAACATCTAAGTACCTTTTTCCTAATCGATATACAGCTGTCACATGACCCAGCTCTCTCCCAGCCTGTCTGCAGGGAAACATAGGCAGGAGGAGCTTCTGGTCCTCTGCTGCTGGTCGCATGTTCAAAATAAAAATAAATCAGCCTTTGGAATACAGAGCAAAAATAAATCTGTTTTAAATTGTTATACAAATAAATATTTGAAATCAAATCTTTATTATTTTATGGCAATAACATGGTGTTGGCAGATTCATGCCAGTCACAGGCTGTGCCACGCCCCCCCCCCCCCCTCCAGCCTGTGTCTTAGAATAAGAAGGAGATGAAGCCTCCATCAATCTACATGTAATATCCCGCCCCCATTGTATTTAGCTGGTGAGTGGGCATGGAGGAGGATGGAGAAAGTGGGCTGTCATTTACCACCTGGTATACGCCCACATAACTCCCAACTCTTTGAGAAGGGAATGAGGGACACCTGTTAGCAAGTATGTAGGCATAGAACACACCCCCCTGCCACGCCCCTCCTTAAAGGTGAATTACTCAAAAAAAATATTAATTATTAAGTGTTTTTTTTACCATTAATGTTCCTTTATACTGTCTTTTGAAATGTACAAATGCAGCAATTTAGAATTTGGATGAAAGGTTTAGCTCTGGGAAACACTTTTTGAAACATAAATAGTGAATTTTATATACAACTTTATAGATCAGAGCAAAATGAGGGACGCATTAAGAGGATAGAAGAGGGACAGAGGGGTATTGTTCCAAATCAGGGACAGTCCCTTGTAATCAAGGACAGTTGGGATGCCCACATATGTGACTCTATAGTCAGATGGGCTGCTCAGATGTGATAGGGAGGAAATGCTCAGCATAAAAACTCACTGAGAACTGAGCATGTGCAGAGCTGCCACCACAGCTGCAAAATCCCTAGCTGAATTGGGGACAGGGACAGGAGGGGGAGATAGAGAGCAGTAGGAACAACCAGGATTTATTGATCGTTTTTTATTATGTGGGTTTAGTGACACTTTACTGTTAGACAAGCACTGTTCCAAAATCCTTTCAAGTGACTTGGGACCTCAGTATTTGCCATGTAGATAATGACATGGCTTCTCATAGTTGGCCTTTTCCCTTCAACACCTAGTAGTTCATAAAGCTAAACTGTAGAAAATAAATAAAATGCAGTTGTTTATTCTTTTAGAAATCTTATTTTTAACAGTAGCTAATGTAAGCAGGGCCTGGGCCACATATAGGGGGGTGCATATGGAATAATTTCGTAGGTAATGGCTGAAGACAATTAAAATCCCCTGGGCCCCATCAGTTCAGCAAGGGGGCCGAGGGGCCGAGAGGGGTCATTTTTTAAGCTTCTTTAGGTGCAGGTGGAGTAATACCGCATCTCCTGACCATAAAGTATAGTCCTGGTCTGAGCAGGGTCGCCTGTACCCTGTAAATTGATACAGGAATAAGAGGAAGGAGTTAGCAGTCTGTTCTGGCCTGAAGCAAGGAAGAGGACCTTGCTGTGCAGGGTTCACCTTGTACCATGTGTGAGTCTGGGATGCAGTGTTAGTGCCTGGGGGAAGTTATTAATAATAACCTGCCAGGCAAGAATAAGTTAACATTGCTCCCTGGGAAAGGGGAAAGGAGGTTATATTTGCTGCCTGTGGGGGATATTGTTATTGGTGCCTTGGAGGAGATTATTTTTGCTGCTGGGGTTATTATTGCTGCCTGGGGAAGACTATTATTTCTGAGGGCTTGGTTTTCATTGCAGGCACTGATACTTGTTGGGGGTTACTGCTGGCCCCAACATATGCTGGGGGGGTTTGCTGGCTCTGACTCTTGCTGGGGGTTATTGCTGGACCTGACACATAGTGGGCATCAGTGGCGGCTGGTGGTCGGTCAGGTCACAGGCCTCCCTCCCCCGGTCAGCTCAGAGGCACCCCCCCCCAGTCGGTCAGTCACCATCCCCATGCTTAACCCATCTAGGTCGCGGGCAGTGCTTCCTCTGGACGGCGTCTCCTCCCTCCTCCTCGGCAGCCAATGGGATCGCTTCTCCTCTCGGCCAGTCGGTTGACAGATCTCAGGACCCGCTTCCTGATTGGCTGGGAGGAGAATCAGGAAGACAATAGAGAATATTAATTTGCTATTGCCACACAACTGGGTGTGCTCTGCGCCCCGAGCCCACCTTTTTTGAAGCCTATTAGAGCCTCTGGCTCTAATCACGTGCTTCTAAAAAAAAGAAAAACCCCGTTAGAATCCATGCGTCCAGCGCCCCCACATGTACATTATAGGGCTGGACAGATGGATTAGGGGAGCGGTGCCCTTGCACCTTGCATTACGGGCCGCCACTAGTGGGCATTACTACTGGTACTGACATCAATGCTGCTGTACACTCCTTTCCACTCCTCCTTTTTCTTCCTGTGTGCAGTCCGATTGGCTCTCCTCCCAAGGGGGAGGTTTGGTGAGGATGCTGGTCACCAATACTCTTTTGCACAAGGTGGGGTAACTGGCAAGAAGACACAGCACCAGCCCCTTTCAAGGCTGATGCTTAAACGCCCCTATACAGAGGCTACTCCCAGCATGGTTTCAGGGAGAACTGGAAATCTTGGCAAGGATTCTGTGACCACGATTGCGAATGCCATTAGAAGTACTGGCTGGGATTCTACAAACACCATTGGATGTACTGGCATTGATTCTGCTAGTGGTATTGCAAGCACTGACTGGGACACTGGAAGCCCTGCCAGGGATTCTATAATCACTATCAAAAGTATTGGCAATGATTCTGTGAGTTTCATTGGTGGCAATGGCAGGGATACTGGAAGTCCTACAAGCAGAAGATACCTAAGCTCAACCGCACAATTGAAAGATACTTGCTGAGATTCAGTGCTCAGGCTGGAAGGTCCCCACTCCCCTGTTCAAACATCCAAAGCTGAAATTAAGCCGGCAACTCAATAACTCCTTGGTAATATCCTTTATTTGGCTACATCATATACACAGGATCAATGCTGACATGTTTCGGCTATTACAGCCTTACTCATAGCATATTCAGCATTGATCCTGTGTATATGATGTAGCCAAATAAAGAATAATACCAAGGAGTTATCGAGTTGCTGGCTTAATTTCTGTACTGGAAGTCCTGACAGGAATTCCACAAGCATTATTGGAAGAACTGGCAATGATTCTGCAATTGTCATTAGAAGCACTGGCAGAAATTCTACAGGCACCATTGGAAGTACTGGCAATAATTCTGTGAGTATCATTGGAGGCACTGGCAGAAATTCTACAGGCACCATTGGATGTACTGGCAATAATTCTGTGAGTGTCATTGGAGGCACTGGCAGGCATACTGGAAGTCTTGGCAGGGATTCCACAAACACCATTGGAAATACTGGCAATCATTCTGTGAGTGTCATTGGAATCACGGACAGAGATACTGGAAGTCTTGGCAGAGATTCTACAAGCACCATTAGATGTACTGGCAATAATTCTGCGAGTGTCATTGGAAGAACTGGCAGGAATACTGGAAGTCCTAGCAGGGATTCTACAATCACCAGTTTGAGGCACTGGAAATGATTCTGTGAGTGCCATTGGAAGCACTGGCAGGGATTCTGCAAGCAACATTGGGAGAACTGGCAGGGATACTGGAAGTCCTGGCAGGGATTCTACAATCACCAATTAGAGGCACTGGAAATGATTCTGTGAGTGTCATTGGAAGCACTGGCAAAAATTCCACAAACACCACTGTAAGTACTGGCAATCATTATGTAAGTGTCATTGGAAGCACTGGCAGAAATACTGGAAGTCTTGGCAGGGGTTCTTCAAGCACCATTGGATGTAATGGCAATCATTCTGCGAGTGTCATTGGAAGAATTGGCAGGGATACTGGAAGTCCTGGCAGGGATTCTACAATCACCAATTAGAGGCACTGTGAATGATTCTGTGAGTGTCATTGAAAGCACTGGCAGGAATTCCACAAACACCACTGTAAGTACTGGCAATCATTCTGTCAGTGTCATTGGAAGCACTGGCAGGGATTTTACAAGGGTCATTGAAAGCACTGGCAGAAATACTGGAAGTCTTGTCAGGGATTCTAGAAGGACCATTGGATGTACTGGGAATGATTCTGCGAGTGTCATTGGAAGCACTGGCAGGGATTCTGCAAGCAGCATTGGAAGAACTGGCAGGGATACTGGAAGTCCTGGCAGGGATTCTACAATCACCAATTAGAGGCACTGGCAATGATTCTGTGAGAGTCATTGGAAGCACTGGCAGGAATTCCACAAACACCACTGTAAGTACTGGCAATCATTCTGTAAGTGTCATTGGAAGCACTGCACTGGCAGAAATACTGGAAGTCTTGGCAGAGATTCTTCGAGCACCAATGGATGTAATGGCAATCATTCTGCAAGTCTCATTGGAAGCACTGGCAGGGATTTTACAAGGGCCACTGGAAGTACTGCCAGTATTTTTTGCAAGTGTCATTGAAAGCACTGGCAGAAATTCTACAGGCACCATTGGATGTACTGGCAATAATTCTGTGAGTGTCATTGGAGGCACTGGCAGGCATACTGGAAGTCTTGGCAGGGATTCCACAAACACCACTGAAAATACTGGCAATCATTCTGTGAGTGTCATTGGAATCACGGACAGAGATACTGGAAGTCTTGGCAGAGATTCTACAAGCACCATTAGATGTACTGGCAATAATTCTGCGAGTGTCATTGGAAGAACTGGCAGGAATACTGGAAGTCCTAGCAGGGATTCTACAATCACCAGTTTGAGGCACTGGAAATGATTCTGTGAGTGCCATTGGAAGCACTGGCAGGGATTCTGCAAGCAACATTGGGAGAACTGGCAGGGATACTGGAAGTCCTGGCAGGGATTCTACAATCACCAATTAGAGGCACTGGAAATGATTCTGTGAGTGTCATTGGAAGCACTGGCAAAAATTCCACAAACACCACTGTAAGTACTGGCAATCATTATGTAAGTGTCATTGGAAGCACTGGCAGAAATACTGGAAGTCTTGGCAGGGGTTCTTCAAGCACCATTGGATGTAATGGCAAT
>BLSH010036269.1:485258-496647 GCA_018402905.1 Glandirana rugosa
TTCTTAGAGACGGTTCTGAAGGTCATAAAGACGGTCACGTCACGAAGGTTACTGTGAATGTCTTACTAACGGTCATGAATGTCACCACAAACACCTTAAGGACGGTCACGAAGGTTACTGTGAGTGTCTTAGTAACGGTCACGGAGATTAACCACTAACATCTTAGGGACGGTCCTGAAGGTCATAGGGACGGTCAAGAAGGTTACGACGAACGTCTTAGGGACGGTCACGAAGGTTACTGTGAGCGTCTTAGTAAGGGTCATGTAGGTTACCAGGAAGATCTTAGGGAGTCATTGGAAGCACTGGCAGGAATTCCACAAACACCACTGTAAGTACTGGCAATCATTCTGTAAGTGTCATTGGAAGCACTGCACTGGCAGAAATACTGGAAGTCTTGGCAGAGATTCTTCAAGCACCAATGGATGTAATGGCAATCATTCTGCAAGTGTCATTGGAAGCACTGGCAGGGATTTTACAAGGGCCATTGGAAGTACTGCCAGTATTTTTGCAAGTGTCATTGAAAGCACTGGCAGAAATACTGGAAGTCTTGTCAGGGGTTCTAGAAGGACCATTGGATGTACTGGCAATGGTTCTGTGAGTGTCATTGGAAGCACTGGCAGGGATTCTGCAAGCAGCATTGGAAGCATTGGCAGGGATTCTGCAAGTAGGAATTCTTGAAATCCCAACAGGAATTCTGAATGTAGGAATTGTAGAGGTCCCTGATAGACCTGGAGGTACCGTAACATATCCGCTCCTACTGCTAACAGTATTTACAATCGAATATCCATGCTTTTGTCCTGCAGATACGCACACACACTCAAGCCATGTAGGAAGCTGATGAATCTACCTGTATGTTTTTGTAAGTCTAGCTAGATAAAAAGCTGGATATATACATAAGTAGGATAAATATTTAAAGTGACATGAACATAAACAAGTTCTCATAGATGATTTAGGAAGGATCATCTTGTTGTGCTGCTGCTGATGATGATGTGTGTGTTCTGAACGTGACCTTTGTATTGCACATCATTTATTTTCTAGCATCTGTTTTTCGCACACAAGTTCCCGACGTGCAGATTTATGAAGTATTGCTGTACTAAATAGAGCAGATCGTCTTCATCCCGGCAGGACCTGGGACTTATTATACATGGATGGCTGGGGAACGTGTGAAGGATGTATTCAGTTGAGCTTCTAAACGCCTTCAAAGTTTCTTGCGTGTGAATATAGATTCATTCTAGAGCAGCCTTTCTCAACCTTTTCAACATCGAGGAACCCTTGAAATAGTTCTCCGGTTTTGGGGAACCCCTGCTAAATATGAAAAATCTACAACTCGTGATACTTTAGTGTGATGGTCAATGGGAAGAATGCTCCTTACATTTGTGGTATTGGGAAGAATTACCCCCTTACAGATAGCTAAAAAGATCAATGGTATCATTGGGAATTTATCCGAGAGGTAGAAATTGACCATTGCTCAAGGAACCCCTAGCAACCTCTGGAGGAACCCTGGTTGAGAGACTCTGTTGTAGAGAAACCCAGTTTACTTATTTGAAGGGACCTTGGAAAATGCTGTAACAATCTCAGAGGATAGCATAATTTTTGGAAACAAACTGTCATTATTGTGTTTGCTGTAAACTGATGAATGACGAACTCTATTGGGATGCGTCCCATCATTGCTCTGTGCTCCACAACAGTAAAGAGATCTGCTCATAGTTTGGCTTATGCAAGAATCTGATATTCAGTAATAATATTGTACATGACGGAATGCAATAGCTTCTCTGGCTCCCAGTTATGGTACAAAATTTATAGGGATTTTTCTTCTAAAGTGAGAAAGTGTGTGTAGGCAGGTATGGGCTGCAGTATATCCACCACCCTGAAGATATTCTATTTGATCCCTGATGACTTTACCCAACCTGACCTGACTTTTTACCAGTCTGTGTTTTTGTCAAACGCAGGTATCCGTTCCCCCTCTCCCCTGAAAGGTGCCAAATGTGGCACCGGAGGGAGGGACGAGACAGGTAAGTGGAAGTCCGCTGTAGAGGGTTTACTTCCTCTACATACACCTGTAAATTAGAAGCATAATGGGCTACTATGCATCGCATAGTAACCCGTTATGTGCCACTTACATGCAAACAAAGTGCAGCGCTGTCCCCTGTGCTGGCGGCGTCGATCTTCTGCCCCTCTTCCTTCCGGGGCCGCGACTCCGACTCTGTGACTGGCCGGAGTCGTGTGACGTCACTCCCGCGCATGCACGCGGGAGCCACCAGTCATGGCATAGTGTCAGTGGAGAAACGGCACGGAGGCCGTTTCTTTACTGTGCATGTGCCGAAATGACATCGGCACAGCTAGTACACTGCATATCTCCTGAACCGCACAGGTTTGGGAGATATGCAGGGTACCTACAGGTAAGCCTTATTCTAGGCTTACCTGTAGGTTAAAGTGGTTGTCACAGGTTGGCAACCACTTTAAGTAAACCACCAAAAAAGGCCATTATTGTGTGGTCTAGTGGTGCTGCCACTATGCTGCAGGATTGTTTCGATTGGCAGTTCCTTTAGAGAAGCGACGGCAAATGCCAGAGAGATGGACCCAGAGCCATCTTTTTTGGGCTATATTAGTACGTTTGTTGAGGATGTTACAACAACCAGAACAATTGCTATCCACCAAAACCAAAATGAATGGTTGAACACAGAAGTCCGCTCTCATTTGGAAGCCTGCAGTTCTGTGTTTATGACTGATGATGCATTTGAACTCAGAGCAGCAAGGAGAAGCCTCACTGTGAGAATAAAGATGCATAGCTCCCAACAGTCTCTGATTTCAAGGGCCTGTCCCTGATTTAGAACAAAGTCCCTCTCTGTCCCTCTTTTCTCCCCATTTGTCCCTCATTTTGGTCTGATCTATAAAGTTGTATATAAAATGCACATTTTATCTTTCAAAAAGTGTTTCCCAGTGCTAAACCTTTCATCATAGGTGTGCGCACAGGGATTTGCCAGGTGTGCCTGGGCACATCCTAATCACCTAGTGCATATTAGCACTTTGTGTAGCAGTGGGGAGATTCGAAAGATCTCCCTCTCACCGACTCTGCCATATGATAAGTACTTTCTCATTTATTTCACTGTGCTGGCAGGGAGATGTGCCAGGGCCATATATATATATAAACACACACACATGCGCATGTGTGTTTGAGCTTTGGGGTGCACACTCTAATGCAATAAGCTGCACACACCTATGCCCTTCATCCAATTTCTAAATTACTGCATTTGTAAATTTCAAAAACCAATATAAAGGGATAAGAGTGGTAAAAAAAAAGCACTTGTGGGTTTAACTAATCTTTTTTTTTTTTAAATTCTACTTTAAGGGGTGTGGCAGGGGTTGTGGGTCCTATGCCTACATCCTATGCTACCCAGATTGCAAGCAATTGTGCTGCAAGTTTGAAAGTGACTTGCTATCTTTTGCTAGACTTGCCTAGCTTCACACGTTTGTTGCACAAACTCCAGATAAACTTTCTTTGCAAACATTCTGCAAGTTCTGGTTCAGTTATGTTGTGCAATAGTCATCCCACCACAGGGGGTCACTGTGGCTGAGTTTTCATGCTGTAGACTTGCAGAGCTCTTGCTGTAGACTCACCACTGCAACTTTGCTCTTGTTAGACTTGCCACGCAAATTTGCTACAAATTGGAAAAGTGTCAATTAGAACTTGTGCTCTGCAAGTGTACAACCTGCCAGTGAAAATGCGCCACAAGTTGGCCATACTTTTGGGGTCACTTTTTCCACCCCTTATTTTGAAGGTATAGTTTTTGGTCTCTGGGTGGGGATGAAGCCTACCTGCACATCAGGTTTATGGGATAGTTCCCCCCTCCCTTTCCTTTTATTTATTTTTTCATATACAAATTTCTATCTCTAGGTCCTTGAGAGACCCCTGGACTTTATTTTTATATGCAAATATAGGTCAATCTCAGGTATCGTATAATATTTGTTACATGATGATTCTTGAAATACGGCTTATATGGCATACATTCTAGGCTTTGATTATAGGAAGTACCATGGTTCGTTATGTTCCTACAGATCGTGAGGGTACCAGGGCGTCCTCACCTGCTTACCTTTGTTTTATTTGTAGTTACTGTCTAAGGATCAGTTCACACCACATGCAGTCCAGTTCATTTTTTTTTCTGCATCAAAAACGTGTGAAAAGTAGGTTATGTGGTTTTCAAGAGCATAGTTCACACCAATGCAGTCAGTTCCAGTGTGTTTCAGTTCCAGGAAAAAAAAGTAGAACATGCTGCATTTTTTCTGCTCTGAACTGTACTGGAACGTGGTAAAATGCATCAAAAACACACCAGAACGCACCATAAACGCACCGGAACGCACCTAAATGCACCAAAAACGCACTGGAACTCACATGTCCTTATTTTAGGTTAAGAAAAAAAAGGGGGAAAAAATGCACTGGACTGCATCAAAAACGTGCTTGCAGAAAAGCATCCAGAACGCATTTGGACTGCGTTTCTATGGTGGGAAGTGGCCATAACCATATAAGAGGCCTACTTATCTGTGGTATAATTTCTACCATTCTTAAAGTACTTTCCGCCACTGGCCTTGGTGTCTGTTTGCTGTTTTGTAAGTTTGTTTCTATTCAATAAAAATATTGTGCAAGAAAATGTGCAGCAAGTTAACAGACTTACAATTCAACACAGCCACCTTGCTATCTGGGTAATGGTGTCCCCTCGTTCCCATCTCAAAAAGTTGGTAGGTATGAAGATGGTCAAGGCTTACCCATGCTCTCAAAATTCGGGTTTCCCCTCGGAGCATTAAGAAAATTAGACATATGCAATTTGTTTCGTTCCAAATTAGTTTTTTATCAAAATTTGACAAATTCGTCAATTCGGACACTTCTGAATTAACGAATCCATTTACCGAATCTTTCCGAATATTCGTAAATTCATAAATTGGGAAGCCCAAAAATTTGAAAATCTGCAATAATGACTAGCTATAATAACTTAAATATTGGTAACTATTAAATTATAGGTATTGGAATTTCCTTTCAAATTTGGCTGTTAGTGAACGTAACGAATACGAATTTATCCAGAGTTACCCGAAATAACGAATGCCGTATCTAAACAAATGGAGTGTAACAAATTAAAAATAATAAATAACAATAATAATTAATAATGTAAACTTTTTATTATTATTATGTATTATTAATTTGTTCCGCTCCATTAGTTTATTTGCGGTATTCGTTATTTTGAATAATTTGTAACTTCGGATAAATTCGTATTCTTTACGTTCACTAACAGCCAAATTTGAACGGAGAATTCCAATACCTATAATTTAATAGTTATTTATTATTAGTTAGATATTATTTTGAATTTTCAGATTTTCGAATTTTTTAATTTCCAAATTTTTAAATTTACGAATCGCAATCATAACGAATGACCCGAAAAACGAAAAAAAAAAAAAGTAACGAGTCAAACGAAAACTAACAAACTAAAGTCTAAGGAGAATTACACCAGCAGGGATGCAGAATGTCCGAGGGGGATCCGTCTCTCCCTGATGCTCTTGTTTTGAGTATTTCAATACCTACTTTGTCTACAGGCTTCTTTAGGTGAGCTGCCCCTTAGGGTGACTGCAGCAGAGCTGAGGAGGTCCCATTATTACCACCGTATGCAGAATGAAGGCCGGGAAGTGGTTCACTTATCCTGACTGGGTGTTATATGACATCCAGCAGGATAACATGCCGGCGCGCTCCCGTGGGGGCACGCATCGCGGTGATTGGTGGTGCGGTGTGTCAGTCTGACCTACCAAATTACCGATCTCGGTACAGAGCTTCCATCGGAAGCTCTTTACCATGTGATTAGCCATGACCAATCACAGCTGGTCACAGTGTAAACAGAAAAAGCTGTTTATCGGCTTTTCCACTACTCGCATCTGCAGACGCACGTAGTGGAGTGGTGACCGGCTGCTCTCCTGACGGGAGGGGGGGGGTCTGTGCTGATTGCTCAGCTCAGCCCCCCTAGGATCGCCACCCTAAACCACCAGGGAGCCTGCCCAGGGACCACCAGGCATGTGCCCACCCATGACCACCAGGGAGCTGATCCTGACCACTAGGGAGCTGATCCTAGACCACCAGGGAGCCCACCCTACACCACCAGGTAAGGGGCACAGTGCCCAACATGGATAGCACTCAGTGCCAACTTCAAATGCCACCGTAGACCACCAGTGAATGGGCCCCTTATAGTGCATCTGTCATCTGCTGCCCACCTGTGCCCCCATCAATACCCACCAGTGCCACCTACAAGTGCCACCTATCAGTGCTCACCACTGCCACCTATCAGTGCCCAGTGCCACCTATCAGTGCCCATCAGTGCCGCTTATCAGTGCCCATCAGTGCTGCATATTAGTACTCGTCAGTGCTGCATATCAGTGCCAACTATCATTGCCCATCAGTGCTGCTTATCAGTGCCACCCATCAGTGCTGCATATATGTGCCGCCTCATCAGTGCCAATGAGTACTGCCTCCGCAGTGCTTGTCAGTGTAGCCTATCAGTGACCATCAGTGCTGCATTATTGTGCCGCCTCATCAGTGCCAATCAGTACTGCCTCAGCAGTGCCTGTCAGTGTAGCCTCATCAGTGCCCATCAGTGATGGAGAAAATGTGCTTATTTACAAATTTTTGTGACAGAAACAGAGAAAAACTTTTTTTTTTTCAAAATTTTCGGCCTTTTTTTATTTGTAGCGCAAAAAGTAAAAACCCCAGAGGTGATCAAATAATCCCAGAAGAAAGCTCTATTTGTGGGGAAAAAATGATAAATATTTTGTTCGGGTACAACGTCGCATGACCGCGCAATTCTCATTCAAAGCGCAACAGCTCTGAGAGCTGAAAATTGGTCTGGTAGGGAAGTGTGCTAAGTGCCTGGTATTGAAGTGGTTAAGGACCGAGCGAAGCAGCTCAAGTCAGTTATGAGCAATACTTTTAAATAAGCTCATCCTATGAATTCAAACACTTTGAAGCAAAGTAGTAATTGATGCTGAAGACTTTATCCAACCAATGTTTATGCCAAAGGGGTTACGTTTATTCTTCAGTTTTGAAAAAAAAGGTTGCTAAGTTATCTTCTTTTCCCGTGGAAGATCCCTAAAGTCTTGAGTTCAGTCAGTTTGCTATATTTTAGTGTAGAGCGCGATAATGTTTTACTTTTCTCATCCACTGGCACTGTTACTTTTATTTCGTTTTTCAAAGTTGAACACGTTCCAGTCTGATTGCTGTGATTCACACGTTTCCACCCAATATCACTGTGCCGTGTGATGTGAGCAATTGTCTGACTGCTGCCTTTGTACAGTGATTTCGCAACTGGAATTGGTCAAGATAATTGGATTGTGCCCACCAGATCTAAGATTTGGACATCTTTAACCTCTTCAGCTCGGGAAGGTGTAACCCCCTCATGACCAGGTCATTTTTTTGCGATACGGCACCGCTACCGGACCACCCGCCATCGATATACGCCGGTCCTTTGACATTAAAGCCACTTTATAAAAAGTTCCCATCTGCTCTGTATTATAACAAGAAGTTTCCCTGTGTCTGTGTTATATATATATGATATAAATTAACAAACTGCAGTTCATTAAGCGGCGCAACTGTGTGTAAACAAAACACACCTTAAAATAAAATAAAATAAAATAAATTAAATAAAGTGCAAAACAGAAAACAGTCCAAAATAAATGTGTAATCTTCAGTGTGTAGTAAACAAGGCTTCCAAGTTGAATCCTCCACGTGTGTCACCACGTGAATACACTAATCACACTGAGGCTCACCAGAACTCTGAGGGTTAAATAAGCCCATCAACATAGCACTCCATCCACTGCTCATTACATCCGTCATCCAGGTAGTCTGCTTACAAGGCTCTTGCTGCCCCTTCAACTCCATCAATACTCATGCAGGAGACAAGCAGAAACACTCCCATAGTGCATCACTTAAAACTTTTCCAATTTTATTAATAAAAAATGCACTTACATGCAAAATGAGAATTGCGAGCAGATAAAAACATCCGATCTATCCTCCCTGATCTGTAGCTCATCCGTGACCGTCCACCAACTCCTATACTCTGTGTTGTTAGCGTCACGTTCGAGTCAATGATACGTTCGGGTCAGACTCGCTCCGTCCAGGTCGTCGTATGGCCTGACGCGTTTCGTCACTTCCGACTTGGTCACAAGGGCTGGCCATACGACTGACCTTCCCTGCATAAGTATTGACTTTAATCCGCCACTAGGTGGCGGCGGCGTCTTACACTGATCCAGGTTGAACCAAAGCTCAATTTAGAGCCGTAAACACCAAATATAAACCTCTTTAGGCCAATTGTATTTCTGAAATGATTGCATGTTGGTTCAACAGAGATGCCTAACAAGCCATACTTATAGGGAAATAATAATCCAACATTTCCCTAAATACTTAAAATGAGTGACGGAGTATATGAAACCTTCTTTCCGGTCCCCCATTATTCACATTAATCATACTCCATAGCATTACTACAGAATGGAGCATGATCCTACATTATATACATACACTGCTTATATCCTTGATAAACATAGATATAAATGCTTAAAATTATCCTAAAATAATTATAAAAAATCTAAAAGTAGAGTGGGAGGTAACACTACCTATTTCAAAGGTGATAATACAGATATACAGATATACTAATCAGTTAACTATGTATTAATTACCATCTAAGGCAGTGGTTCTCAACTCCGGTCCTCAGGACCCACTAACAGGCCAGGTTTGCAGGATAACTGAAATACATCACAGGTGATATCATTTGCTGCTCAGTGATTGCAGTATTCTAGTCTGCATCTCCCCAAGGTAATACTGAAAATCTGGCCTGTTGGTGGGTCCTGAGGACCGGAGTTGAGAACCACTGATCTAAGGGATACTCTTAGAATACTAATTAATAGTGATCAACTATTCCTTAGAGAGAAATCAGCATAGGACCTACAATTAGTCCATGGGGAATACCACCAGAAGAATAACTCCCCCCCTTGTTCTCTCTCATACTAGTCCCTAATTCAGGCGTTACTCAAAAAACACACCCTAGACCCGGCAATCAAAATCATGTACAGCTACGTGATTTCTGGCTGAAGGGCCGCCCCGCTGCAGTAAATGTACGTGGGGCGGTCCAGAAGTGGTTAACGTGGTTTTAAAGGCTGAAGGTGCATTCAATGCATGGAAAACCCCTTTGGTGTACAGCTCCCCTAATACTTACCTAATAAGCCCGGGCCAGAATCCGGGCCAGAACTACCAGGACGAGGAACAGCTTTTTCCCTGACGCTAAGAGATTGACAAATTCTGCATCATACTGAACAACGGCTGCTATTATCATTATTATCTCATTACTGGACTATCCTGCAATTTGTGATTGATAATTCTACACTTTATGATTGATAACACTGCAATCTCACCGAGCATTCTGCTGCTTCATATGTGCAATTATCCCCATTGAACACACTGCTCATTATTATTATTATTATTATAATACACTTTTATACTTGTGTTTATATACTTATTATTTTTTTTTTTATGTGTAACAGAATGCGTGTTTATTCATGATTTTATTTTTGTTACTGCTGGGACCTGAGCACCTTATTTCATTCCCTTTCATGTACACCATGTTGTAGAATGACAATAAAAATTTCCTTATCTTTATAAAGGGTTGCTGATGAAAGGTTTATACTTGATCCCTTATAGTTCATCTGGTAAGTATTCACAGAGCTTCACTTTTTTCACATGTTGTTATGTTACAGCATTATTCCGAAATGGATTAAATTCATTATTTTCCTCAAAACTCTACAAACAATCCCCCATAATGACACCGTGAAAGAAGTTTGTTTGCACATTTATTAAAAATAAAAAAAACAAAAAAAATCACTTAAAAGAGGAGGTCCACCACCCGCCACCGCCCCTTTAAAAATTAAAAGTCAGCAGCTACACATACAGTAGCTGCTGACTTTTAACATTAGGACACTTACCTGTCCTGGAGTCCAGCATTGTCAGAACCGCCACCAATCTTCGGATCGGTGGGACAAGCGCTGCCGCCACCATTGGGAGTTAGGGAACCCAGACATGTAGCCCTTCGGCTTCACGGCCGGGTCCCTACCGCGCATGCGCGAGCCGCCGCTGCGCTCTCTCGTTGGCCCGGTGGTGGAGGAGGAGGGAGCCGGGCTGGTGACGTCACATGGGACACCTGAGGGGGGGGGAGGAAGCAAGCAGAAGTTCCACTTTTGGAAGCCTTTGCTCAATACTTTGTTGAAGCACCTTTAGCTCTGTCAGAGTGACCAGCGGGTTCTTGGTTACCTCCCTGACTAAGGCCCTTCTCCCCCGATCGCTCAGTTTGGCCGGGTGGTCCGCTCTAGGAAAAGTCCTGGTGGTTCCAGTCTTCTACAGTGCCTTGCGAAAGTATTCAGCCCCCTTGAACTTTGCGACCTTTTGCCACATTTCAGGCTTCAAACATAAAGATAAAAAACTGTAATTTTTTGTGAAGAATCAACAACAAGTGGGACAGAATCATGAAGTGGAACGAAATTTATTGGATATTTCAAACTTTTTTAACAAATAAAAAACTGAAAAATTGGGCGTGCAAAATTATTCAGCCCCCTTAAGTTAATACTTTGTAGCGCCACCCTTTGCTGCGATTACAGCTGTAAGTCGCTTGGGGAAGTCTTTATCAGTTTTGCACATCGAGAGACTGAAATTTTTGCCCATTCCTCCTTGCAAAACAGCTTGAGTTCAGTGAGGTTGGATGGAGAGCGTTTGTGAACAGCAGTTTTCAGTTCTTTCCACAGATTCTCGATTGGATTCAGGTCTGGACTTTGACTTGGTCATTCTTATTTGTGAACCATTCCATTGTAGATTTTGCTTTATGTTTAGGATCATTGTCTTGTTGGAAGACAAATCTCCGTCCCAGTCTCAGGTCTTTTGCAGACTCCATCAGGTTTCCTTCCAGAATGGTCCTGTATTTGGCTCCATCCATCTTCCCATCAATTTTAACCATCTTCCCTGTCCCTGCTGAAGAAAAGCAGGCCCAAACCATGATGCTGCCACCACCATGTTTCACAGTGGGGATGGTGTGTTCAGGGTGATGAGCTGTGTTGCTTTTACGCCAAACATAACGTTTTGCATTGTTGCCAAAAAGTTCGATTTTGGTTTCATCTGACCAGAGCACCTTCTTCCACATGTTTGGTGTCTCCCAGGTGGCTTGTGGCAAACTTTAAACAACACTTTTTATGGATATCTTTAAGAAATGGCTTTCTTCTTGCCACTCTTCCATAAAGGCCAGATTTGTGTAGTATACCACTGATTGTTGTCCTATGGACAGAGTCTCCCACCTCAGCTGTAGATCTCTGCAGCTGTCTCTTATAC
>BLSH010036269.1:531960-560183 GCA_018402905.1 Glandirana rugosa
ATAGCGAGACCCGCCACTACGTCTCGTCTCTCTTGCGAGGCCTGCCACTACGTCTCGTCTCTATAGCGAGAATCGTCACTACGTCTCGTCTGCATCACTGCTAAGAGCGATATCTCTGCTCTGCATCACCGTCCGGAGCGTTCTCTCTGCTCTGCATCACCGCCCAGAGCGATATCTCTGCTCTGCATCACCGTCCGGAGTGTTCTCTCTGCTCCGCATCACCGCCCGGAGCGATCTCTCTGCTCTGCATCACCGCCCGGAGCGATCTCTAAGCTCTGCATCACCGCCCGGAGCGATCTCTCTGCTCTGCATCACCGCCCGGAGTGATCTCTCTGCTCTGCATCACCGCCCGGAGCTATCTCTCTGCTCTGCATCACCGCCCGGAGCGATCTCTCTGCTCTGCATCACCGCCCAGAGCGATCTCTCTGCTCTGCATCACCGCCCAGAGTGATCTCTCAGCTCTTCATCACCGCCCAGAGCGATCTCTCTGCTCAGCATCGCCACCTGACCGCGTGAGTACCACCCACCGGGGGTGGGGGTCTCTGGTGGCCTGTTTGCCACCTGGGGGGGGGGGGTTGTGTGGTTTGTTTGTTAGCTGCCATTGGCCATATGCCAAGGCATATGGGCAGATCCTGACTATATGGTCGCGATCTTCCCTGAGCCTGGACCTGCTCTGTGACGTCAGCCGACAGCAGGCTTCAGCCCGCTGTCTGCTGAAAACGGGTCACAGGAGTGCAAAACTGACTCATTTCATTAAAGGTGTGGTTTTAACTGCACTTTCTGCCTCCTGTTCATTTATTATTTGTCACAGTCAGGATCGGCGACCAGTAGCTATAGCAGTAGAGAAGCTGCCACAAACCATCTGGATAAGTATACAAGCAGGTCACCCTGGCAGATGACACAGGCTCACCCGAGGTGCGGAGTCTAAGCACTAACAGGTGTTTATCAGAGCCCCTGATGGTGGAGATGGGTTTTGCTGCGTGTTAGTACCAGGTCGTGGTCCTCAGGATCACCCCACCAGGAGGTGAGCAAGCCGGGGTCCAGTAGCAGATATAGCAGGTAGGAATTGAGCAGAAGTGTAGTCAGTAAACAAGCCAAAGGTCGGTAATGAGTGGAGTGGTAGTGAAGATAAGGACAGCTTCAGGTACATAAAGAAGCAAGCTATTGGCTGGACAGAGCACAATAATCTGGCAAACAGGAAGTGCAGAAAGTGGGGGTGTGGCCTGGCTGGAGCCAAGGCTGAGGTTGTCTCTCTCATAGCACCATAGGGATCTTTCCTCTCTTCCTTCCAGGAAGTGTAGAAACATGGCTTAAATAGGAAGTTCATGGGAGGAGGAGAAAAGAGTTCAACGTTCACCAGAAACAAGGTACAAGCCAAGATTATCCAAGGGTTCAGACAGGGAGCTGTCCAGCGTCTCTGGTGGCTCAGCTGGGAGAGCTACTATTCTTATACAGGATTTTGTATAGTGCAAAACATAACCAGATTTTGCCAGTTTCAGCCTTTTCTGCAGATCCTTTGCAGATAGGGTTCTTTTTCACCCCCAAAAAGCAGAACTACACTGAATTCATATCTTAAGTCATTTTTAACCACTTGCCATCTGGAACATTTACCCCTTTCATGACCAGGCCATTTTTTGCTTTTAGGCACTGCGTTAATTTAACTGACAGTTGTGCGGTCATGCAATGCTGCGCCCAAATGAAACTTATATAATTTTTTTCCCTACAAATAGAGCCCAAAGACCGAAAATTTAGAATTTTCTTTCTGCTATAAAACATATTCAATAAACAAAAATTAAAAAATAAAATTGCTTCATAAATTTAGGCCAATATGTATTCTGCTACGGATTTTTGTTAAAAAAAATCCCAATAAATATATTGATTGCTTTGCACGGAGGTTATATATAGCGTCTATAAACTATGGGATATATACTTTAATTTTTATTTATATATTTTTTTTATACTAGTAATGCTGATCAGCGGCTTATAGTGGGACTGCGATAGTATGGCGGACATTCTGACACTAAGTGACACTTTTCACACTTTGTGGGAACCAGAGACCCTAATACAGTGATCAGTGCTAAAAATATGCACTGTCACTGTACTAATGACACTGGCTGGGAAGGGGTTAACATGTAGGGTGATCAAAGGTTTAAATGTGTGCCTAACAGTGCTTGGTGCATTCATTGTCTGCTGTTTGTACTAAGGGTTGTGCCGGTTTTTATCCCCTGCTTTGCAGGAAAACAAAGACCGGCACATCCCTGCTGACAGGACAGAGCTTTGTAGTGGTTACAGTAACAGAGCTCTGTGCTGTCATCCTCTTTGCCAATCAGCGGGTGCCAGCAGTCAATCATTGGCTGGGACCCGCTGATCGGCTTGTGCGGTGACTAATCACAGCACACCTGGCGTGGTGGCCGTGCACGTACGACCCCTACCCGGAAGTGCTGAATCACATACTAGATACGTGATCCAGCGCAGGAAAGCAGCTCTGCTGCCGTACTCCTACATGAGGTGGTCAACAATCGGTTAATATACAAAGCACCCCCCCCCCCATCCATCCATGTCTCAATGCTTTATTTTGCTGAGAAATCACCCCCCAGTATTTGTACCCTTATCCATTGAGTATCATGTAGCTTTTACTTCCTGGAATCCATCTTTTCTTAGTTCAGGCATGCAGGGAGGAGGATGTACTTAGCTGAGAAAGCCCCTCCTCCCCTCCTGAAGACCCCTGGGATGTATGACATCATTTTGGTCTAGACCAGAAACCGGGATGCAACTGGACAAATGTAAAAAAAAAAAAGTAAAACAAGTAAATATAATCTACCTTCCTATCTATTTACTAATGCTAGCAGCACAAGGATTAAAAATAGTCAATGCTGAAGTTTTGCTTTAAGTTGTGCATGTAGCGTTCTTGAGTTTGGAGGACACTCCCTTTATGGGTATTTATTTTTTTCCAGCTCTATGCATCCCTATAGTTTTTTTTCTCTAAGGCCTTTTCAAATGTCTTTTGATCAAAACGTAGATTACATGTGAAGATCCTTCTTGAGAAGAGCAAATGCTTCAGCAAGCAGACTTGGTGTGTCCTTTTTATTAGCAGAACACCTTCAAGCCTCACCTCTAATCTCATCTCATTGATTGGCATACTTGAGTCCAATTACTCCTTTTCTGGCTCGTCATTTTATCCAGAGTTTCATATACTTTTTCCATTAAGGCACATAGATTGGTGAAACCGTTTGTTCAATAAAGAGATGACAACGTGAAATGTTGTCTGTGTTCTTTTATAAAGACTGTGTTTGTTCGCATCACTTACATGGAGAACAGCAGACATCATAAGAGTCATTTATCCAGAAATACAGTTACTTCTACAAGGTGCAATTATACAAGCCCAATTCCAAAAAAGTTGGGGTGCCATGTAAAATCTATATAAAAACATGCAATGATTTGCAAATTTCATAAACCCGGATTTTATTCACAATAGAAAATAGAAAACATATCAAATGTTTAAACTTAAAGATTGGACCATTTTAAGAAAATAATAAGGTCATTTTGAAATTGATGGCAACAACATGTCTCAAAAAAGTTTTGGTGGGGCCATGTGTAGCCTCCCCTCTTCTTTTACCAATACTCTGTAAACGTCTAGGAACTGAGATCAGTTGCTGGAGTTTTGGGAGAGGAATGTTGTCCAATTCTGGCCTGTTATAGGATTCTAATTGCTCAATAGTCGTGGATCTTCTTGGTCATATTTTTTGTTTCAAGATGTGCCAAATATTTTCAATCAGTAAAAGGCCTGGGATGCAGGCAGGCCAGTTAGGCTCCTGGACTATTCTACGACACATCCATGCTGCTGAAATAGATGCAGTATGCGGTTTACCATTGTCCTGCTGAAATATGCAAGGCTTTCCCTGAAAAAGACGCCATCTGAATGGGAGCATATGCTGCTGTAAACACATGGATTTACCTTTCAGAAATGATGGGGCCTTTGCAGATGTACAAGCTGCCCATTCCATACGCACTAATGCCCCCCAAACCATCAGAGATGCTAACATTTTAACTGAGTGCTGATAGCAAGCCAGAAGGTCCCTCTCCTCTTTAGTCTGGAGGACGCAACACTCATGGTTGCCAAAACGAATGTAATATTTCCAGTTGTCTGTTTTTCACTTGGTAACAGACCATTTTAAATGAGATTTGGCCCAGAGAATAGTTTTCCACTTTGCAACAGACCATTTTAAATGAGTTTAGGCCCAGAGGAGATTGTGGTGTTTCTGGATAGGCTATGAAGATATGGCTTCTTCTTTATATGATAGAGCTTTGTATTTTTGGATGACACAGCAAACTGTGTTTACAGACAGAGATTTATGGAAGTATTCATAAACCCATGCAGTGATGTCCAGCATAGAATCATATCTGTTTTTAATGCAGTGCCATCAGAATCTTTTCATGATATTATGTACTAAAGCTGGTGATATTTTCAAAGTCTTTGCAATTTTACATTGAGGAACATTATTCTGAAACTGTCCAACAGATTGGTGACCGTCTGCCCATCTTAATATCTACGACTCTCTAAGATGCTCTTTCTATGCCCAGTCATGTTACTGACCTGTTGTCAGTTAACCTAATTAGTTGCAAAATGTTCTTCCAGCTTTTCCTTGCTAGTAGTACTTAGTTTGCCAGCTTTTTGTTGCCCTGTCACAACTTTTTCGGGACGCGTTGCTGCCGTTAATTTCCAAATAACCTTATTTTTTCTCTTAAAATGGTCAATTTTCTCAGTTTAAACATTTGACATGTTTTCTATTTGCAAATCATTGCATTCTGTTCTTATGTAGATTTTATACAGCATCCTATCTTTTTTGGAATTGGAGTTGTATATATGCTGATATGTTGTGTGTAAAAAAAAAAAAAAGAGACCAATTTGCTTTTATATTTCATGTTGCATGATACAGCTTCATGCATGCATAATTTATCCTTTATAAAATGCCCAACTAAGTTAACAAGGCTTTAATGAGGGAGACCAGAGATTTTATTCTCTCAGGCCTAAGGAAGACAATAACATGAGATTGTGTTGGGGTGGGGGACCCTCATAAGCATCTGCCTCTTTTTTTCACAAATGGAAACCTCTATTGGCACATACTGACAGTAGGGGAAACTGGCATATGCACATGCCAGCAACATATATGGAATAAATCACACTAAGCAAGTTACTAAGTATGTCACAGATGAGGTTTTAGTAGTAACCATAGATAAGAAAGCCTTCTATCATGTAACAAACAGGAGTGGGGTTCCCAATGGGGATTATATCGGTGGCAGCAGACAAAAAATTTCTTGGTAGGTATTAATTAAAACATCAGTTTCATTATTAACATATTAAAAATGTTAAATACATATAAAAACAAAAGGAGGAGTAGTCTGGGTACAATTTCATTGGTAGGTTATAGTGGCAGTTGGTGGTTTACAGTATGGTGTAGTTCTCCCAACATTGTGGATAGGCCCTCGCGCTGCTATATATTAAACTAGTGTCTCTGCAAATGTAGAATATATCTGTGACATGTATAGGTGATGCTAGGTTGCTGCTGTGCCTAATATATAACACAATATATAAATGATAGATGCAATGGTTGGCACTGCGCAGCCTAGTAAAATATCCAGCAAATCAAAATACACAATATTGTCATAGATGAATAAACTACAAATCATAAGTAATATATACGTGGTAAATAAAGTGCATATAGTAATAAATAACAAGTGTGCCAGTGGCAAGTATATCACTAAAATCCCATATAAATAAATAGTAAATGTTTCCAAAATTAGTATTTCCAAAATTAATAGTTAAAAAATCACAGTAAGGTATTGCACTGCTCATAAAATGTCTCTTAAATATAGCAATTTTCTTAAATCAAGTGCAAAGTGCCTATGTGCAGTCCATGCTCAAAAGATATATAAGTGCTTCACTCGTGCCAAAGTAAGCCAGTTTGGAGTGGGTCCATAGGTGCACCCCAAAGGGCTACTCCGTGGGTGCTGTAATCACCGTCCCGTGCTCCCAGAACTCTCACCTCTATATATAAGAAAAAACGCCTGTATCCATATTTTACTCTCTCTTTGGGCAGTTTTCTCTTTGTTCACTTGTCCCCCTCACTCCTCCTTTCTCCACTCTCTGGTACACCTCAAACTCCACCAATGCTCAGATGCCTTTACATATAACTCAAGGATGGGGATAAAACAAAGGGACTTCCATAGTGTAGTAAGTTAAAACATCCAATTTATTAAACCTACTCAAATATGCTTACATCAAAAAAGTTGTATAAACGCAGTGAATAAGTAAACAGCAGCATCAGCCTCTCACTATGCCTCCAGTATCGTGTCAATCCGGCCACTTCCTCCTACGCGTTACGTCACATCACGTGACTTCATCAGGGTCCCTGGTTTCCCGCCACGGGAAAATTTCTATATTTAGGAGACATTTTATGAGCAGTGCAATACCTTACTGTGATTTTTTTAACTATTAATTTTGGAAATACTAATTTTGGAAACATTTACTATTTATTTATATGGGATTTTAGTGATATACTTGCCACCGGCACACTTGTTATTTATTACTATATGCACTTTATTTACCACGTATATATTACTTATGATTTGCACTTTATTCATCTATGACAATATTGTGTATTTTGATCAGTTCTCCCAACATGTTTCGCCATCAATATGGCTTCCTGAGGGGATTCCAGCAACCACCATATTGGACTTCATAGAACAAGAAAAAAAGAAATGTAAATATACAACAAAGAGTTATAACTGATTACAACACAAAAATACACAATTCATATTTTATGGCTTAAAATAATTAATCCACATGTCACAATCCCTTCGCCTCATACTCACCCCAATTGGGGCCACCTCATGAGCACCACCCAACGTACCAAGATGGGATAAGACATCATGCGGCCACAGAGGCATAAAGTCCAAGCTATGATGAAATAATAGGAATGTATGTATTACTATGGGGATGTAATTTTATATTTCTATATCTAAAAAGTTTTTTACCCACACAAAGTAGACAAAACAAAAGAAACACCATGCACATTAAAGTCGTGTGCAGGGGTCTGTGTAAATACACAGTTCAGTGTCAAGAAGCATTTATTCCTTATTCTATTTGTGTTTCATATACAAAGCAAAATTATAACTTACTTACCGTCTATCATGTACTTGGCAGAGACTAAATAGATGAGGGGGCTCCTCTTGTACCTCCTGCTCAAAACTCCAAAAGGTGGCAATGGAGAGTGTAGGTAAGGGCCCATAGTGGCACGATTGCTGGAGTTGCAGCCTGAACTGGATCTGTGTTGAAGTCAAATGTGTAGATCTGTGTTGCAGTCAGATGTGTAGAGCTGGGAGCTGAGGATCACAGAGCAGGAGCCAGGCACAGAAACAATGCGGTAACAGATTAGGAGATGAAGGCAGAATCCAGGAAGAAAGCTGAGGTCAGTATCAGCCAGGCAGCGTGGTCCCCAAAAAAGGCAGAGCCCAGGAATGAAGCCAAGATCAGTAACAGCTGGGCAGCATGGTCCTGAATTAGGAGGAAATGGCAGAGTCTAGGAGACAAGCCAAGATCAATTTCAGCTGGGCAGCATGGTCCCAAATGAGGTAGAGTCCAGGAAACAAGCCTATATCAGTAACAGCTGGGCAGCGGGCTCTTGAATTAGGAGGAAAAGGCAGAGTCCAGGAAACAAGTCGAGGTCAGTAACAGCTGGGCAGTGTCGTCCTGAATCAGGAGAAAAAGGCAGAGTCCAGGAAACAAGCCAAGGTTAGTAACAGCTCAGCAGCATGGTCCCAAATCAGGAGGAAGAGTGCAGAGTCCAGGAAACAAGCCAAGATGAGTAACAGCCAGGCAGTGTGGTCCCAAATAAGGAGGAAAAGGCAAAGTCCAGGAAACAAGCTGAGGTCAGTAACAGCCAGGCAGCGTAGTCCCAAATTATCAGGAAAAGGCAAAGTCCAGGAAACAAGTGGAGGTCAGTAACAGCCCAGGAGCATGGTCCTGATTTAGGAGGAAACATCTGCTGCCCCATAGGGATGAATGGAGTGTCCGATCAGGTCCACCTGAAAAACTGACAGGCGGACGTGATCGGAAAGCCTGTGTGAAAGGGGCCTTTGTCTACTCCTCAGCTCAATCCTGCAGTCTGCTTGCATTTACTACTTTACTAACTGACATATGGGTATGGATCACTTGTCCCTCCCAATTAGATTGTAAGCTCACAGGAGCCCTAATAACTCTCTTGTCTTGATTTGTGCTGCAACCATAAAGTCTAACGTTATTTTCTAAAGCGCTGCGCAAATTGGTGGTGCTTTACAAATCATTCATGAAATAAATAATAGTGCAGGCAACCCTTTTGAAAAAAAAAAATCGATGTCCAAGAAAAATCAGGTCATCGAATCATTTAGATTTTAGAACCAATAAAAGCAATGAAGTATTTTGTCCCTGTTTCAGAGCGAATGCTCAGGAACATTATTGGTTCCCTGTGAATTAGTTATGCTTTCATGAATATTGGTCCAAATGATGGATTCTTTTCTTTCACTTTGCCCAGGATATATTGAGACTACAATTTGGCTCTTGTATACAAAGATAGATAATACAGTGTAAGGATCCATCTATCGTTGAAGTTCAGCAACTCCCATCTACTCTTAATTTAAAATAAATAAATAAATGTAACCCAAAAATGTAACCAAATTTAATAAAAATAAATTTGAACTAGTGAACCTGCTAAATTGCCTACTACAGCAAGATTGTAAATTACAACACATCTTATCTTAAAGCGGAGTTCCACCCTAAAGTGGAACTTCCGCTTTAATGGAAGGTGACCCCCCCCCCCAACATGCCACAATTGGCATGTCTTTTTTTGGGGGTAGACCAGGGACCCTGTTTTCACAGGTTCCCAGGTCCACCTTCCCACCTCCCTCTTGGTGATATTCTGGGACACGTCACAGATCCCAGAAGATGCGCCGGCCAGTCACAAGGCGCAGCGCGACTTGCGCATGCGCAGTGCGCGCACGGCTTTGAAGCCAAAGCCGGGTGCCCACACTTATGATGCAGGCGCTGCCGAGGGAAGGGGGAGAAGAGCGAGCCCTCAGGCAACCGCATCGCTGGAACGGGGGGCAGGTGAGTGGCCGATTGTTAAAAGTCAGCAGATACACTTTTTGTAGCTGCTGACTTTTACATGGGTGGAACTCCGCTTTAACTGAAAATGATGTTTTAGTAAACATAAAATGTAATTGCACATCACCTGGTAACATTATAAAATAGGAAAAATAAGTAATACTATCAAAGTGTATGCATGGTCAAAACTGGATTAGAGTGGGCCCCCCTGTCCTTGCTTGGGTAAGGTATGGACATGCTACCCATGAAAAAAAGTTGATGAAAAAGTTGATGTGAAGAAGATCTCGCAATTGATGTGAATGCAGAGGAATTCTGTGGCTCATGACCTATGTTACTGCCGGCAAATACTTGACAATGACGAGAGGTGTCCTGATGTGACCAGTTTTGCTAGTGTCAGCTGTCAAAGGCAGGCTTTCTTCTCTCTTTTATCTTGGTGGAGGGGTTGCCCTGTGGTCTCGGGAAGAGGGGAGATCGGGGTTCTATTGCACATGCGCAGTGACACATCCAATGTCATAGGCTTGGTGGTCAGTGGAAGTAAAATTACATCATTGGTGTCAGTGGGAGGAATAGTGCCTCATAATTGGTGTCAGTTGGAGAATTAGTTCCCCATCTCTGGTGTCAGTGAGAGGAACAGTGTCTCATATCAGTAGAAGTAATATTGCCCCAAGGGCCAGATGAAGGCGGGCAAAGAACCATATCCGGCCCATGGGCTGCAGTTTGGAGACCCCTGGTATAGAGACTGTGAGGACACTCAGAGGCAGATGCAGGTACCCATCAAGATCAGGGACGTAGTCAGATGGCAAGCAAGGATCAGCATGGATGGACAGCATGGACCAAGCCAGAGTCATACACAAGAAGAATGCGCAAGTGTAGTCAAGCAGCTGGGCAAGGCCGATACCAGGAGGACAACAGAACACGGTCAGATGGCAAATCAGAAACAGCACAGATGAACAGCATGGACCAAGCCAAAATCATACACAAGAAGCATGAGGAAGTATAGTCAAGCAGCTGGGCAAGGCCGATACCAGTAAGACAACAGAACGTAGTCAGAGGCAAGCCAAGTTTAGAGTCTGAAATCCACAAAGCAAGGTCAGGAGCAGGCCGGGTCAGCAAAGGGAGATCAGACAACAAATGTATGTAGGAACACAGGTCAGCTGAAGAACATCCAGCGATTAGCACACATCAGGGCCTCCTTGGCAGCTCTGAGCCATTCATGGAATTGGGCATATGCGCGCCAATGCGCACTAGTGCACACAGAAGCACTGGTGTGTCAGTGCACGCTCCTTACTTGTAGGGAGGTGCAGTCTACTTTTTTCCCCTGCAGTTGGCGCTATTCTGCAGCTGCACTGCAGCCGGAGAAGAAGTCAGGAGCAACATGATTCCTCTATGGTTTCCTGAGTCTCTGGGAAAACTATCCTATTGGATGCTGCTGCCCCATGTGACTTGAACAGCCATCTTTGGTCAGACAGAGCCTATTTAAGGCCCTGGCTCACAGGCTTGGCAAGCATTTTGTGAGTGGGCTGACTAGGGAAAGGTACCCCATCTGTTAGGGACAGTTTTAGCGGTAGGGAAAGTTTCCTTACGAGGAGGGAAAGCGTAGGGTCACATCTCTTCTGAACACCTTCCCGACTGGGCACTAGACAGCCAGGCCACATTCTGCCCCCTCTCAACAGATGCTGTCAGTCCAGCTGGAATCCGCTTCCTTCTCGTTGCTGGAAACTGTGAGTGCGTCCTGCTGGGTTGCCTTCCCACTGTGTTTGTTGTGAGCTGTTACTGTATTACCTCAAGACAAGTCTTCTATTGCACCTGCCTGTGTGAATGATTATCTCGGCACCACACTGCACCCCTCCTACATACTGGCCAGAGTCCATCTGTGTAGCACATGAGCAGGAGTATGAGCATTATCTGTATCAGTGTTGGTCTCATGCCAAACATATTTATAGGTCCAGGATATCGTGAAAGACCTCTGTAGGCCATGAGAAGTCAAGCAATTGTATATAGCATACATGTGTTGGGTAATTCGGTCTACAACCTCCAGAAACCTCAAAGCGCCCTGCTTATCGCACTTCCTTACAGCCCTCTTCTATAATGCATTATGAGAACGCACATAATATTAGCAGTGCATGCAGAGGTGCTAATTGTTGAAAGCTGATTTTCACAGAAAGGATCTCTTGGAAAACCAAAGTGTGTACTGGAGCAAAATGAGAAAAGCAGATGGGTATGAAGGTTATGAAATCATCGTTCCAGTCTGTTTTATTTCCTTTCCAATTTACACAGCCTTATCCTTGCATACAGGCTCTTCCAAGAAGCTCAGCATGGAGACTTCAGAGTCTTTCTGTTCTTCCCAAACCTTAATTTGAAATATGATTTAAACATCGAGTAAATAAAAGGCCCCGGATAGGTTAAGTAAGATGTATTGTTAGGATCCTTCTCAGCGCTCCCTATCTCCGCCTGCATAGCCTTAATGTTTCAGCATTTCCATGGCAGGGGGCAAAACAGCAAAGTTAATTTGCAAAGCAATCGTAGTAGGAAAATGTCATTTCATATTCATAGTGCCAGCGGTTTGTGCTGCCGTTATCTATATGCAATGCAAATGAGCTTCTGCCCATATTGGATGCAGGTTTCCGTTGACTAGGTCAGATGAATTGAGGAAAATATTTAGTGCCAGAAAAGGGAATCAAAATTGTAGTCCCACTCTTCTTCCTTGTGTGCACCGGAGCTTATTTAGGTATTCTGTGATTATTTAAATGGAAAAGGGGGGCGGTGGGAGGTTTGGCGTTTTCAATGCACAATAAAGGTAGATGTATGAAGGTGTATGAAGCTTCTTGTACATCACAATTAATGTAATTGCGGGCCGTATCCGCAGTATGGTTGCCCTCAAAGGGCCGGTTGTATCTGTAAGACTATGTATCTACTATACTATTTTATTATTCAGAAGTGCATCACATACAGAGTGCAGAGTTCAGGAGTACACTACGTACAGAGTACAAAGTGCAGGGGTGTGCTCTGTACAGAGTTCAGGAGTACACTACATGCAGGGTACAAAGTGCAGGGGTGCACTGTATACAGAGTACAGTGTTTAGGGGTGCACTGTGTACAGAGCGCAGCATTTAGGGGTGTGCTATGTACAGAGTCCAGAGTTTAGGGGTATGCTACTTACAGAATGCAGAGTTCAGGAGTGTATTATGTACAGAGTGATGAGTGCAGGAGTATGCTACGTACAGGGTACAGAGTGCAGGGGTGCACTGTGTACAGAGTGCAGGGTTTAGGGGTGTTTTACCCACAGAGTACAGAGCTCAGGGGTTCTCTGTGTACAGAGTGCAGCATTTAGGGGTGTGCTACATACAGGGTACAGAGTGCAGGGGTGTGCTGTGTACAGAGTGCAGGGCTTAGGGGTGTGCTACCTACAGAGTGCAGAGATTAGCGGTGTGCTACCTAAGCAGTGCAGAGTTCAGGAGTACGCTACATACAGGGTACAGAATGCAGGGGTGAGCTGTATACAGAATGCAGACTTTAGGGGTGCGCTACCTTCAGAGTGCAGAGTTCAGGAGTGCATTACATACAGGGTACAGAGTTCAGGGGTGCGCTGTGTACACATTGCAGGGTTTAGGGGTGTGCTATGTTCAGAGTGCAGAGTTTAGGGGTGTGCTACCTACAGAGTGCAGGGTTCAGGAGTGCATTACATACAGAGTGTAGGACTTAAGTGTGCACTATGCACCGTGTGCAACTCCTCCCCCTCCCCCCCCCCAAAGCTTCCTTGCATCTCTACTGTCTCCTACCTCTCCCTATGTAGATGGCTTTAGTACAGCTCTGTGTATGTGACTCTCTCCACTACCCATGTATTTGGCTCTGTTATACCTCCCTGTGTAGGCCGCACTGCCTTGCAGGGAGATCGTTCTCGTTCTCAGATTCTGGAAAGCTGCCCCCACCATGCCCCATCTTGAGGGGACTGTTACATCTGGAAGCTACTGAAAGGCTTCTGTGTTTACAAGTGACAGCAGGGAGTGGGAGCAGAGGGAGAGAGCCAGAAGTGGCGGAATGGAGTTCCGAAATGATCTGGCTGCAGAACTGGGTGAGGGTCCACATGACAAGGCCTGGTGGGCCGGCTTTGGCCCGTGGGCCTTGTGTCTGACATACAGTCAGGTCTATAAACATTGGGAAATCGACACAATTCTAATCTTTTTGGTTCTATACACCACCACAATGGATTTGAAATGAAATGAACAAGGTGTGCTTTAACTGCAGACTTTCAGCTTTCATTTGAGGGTATTTACATCCAAATCAGGTGAATGGTGTAGGAATTACAACAGTTTGTATAGGTGCTTCCCACTTTTTAAAGGACCAAAAGTAATGGGACAGATTAACAAACATAAATCAAACTTTCACTTTTTAATACTTGGTTGCAAATCCTTTGCAGTCAATTACAGCCTGAAGTCTGGAATGCATAGACATCACCAGACGCTGGGTTTCATCCCTGGTGATGCTCTGCCAGGCCTCTACTGCAACTGTCTTCAGTTCCTGCTTGTTCTTGGGACATTTTCTCTTCAGTTTTGTCTTCAGCAAGTGAAATGCATTCTCAATCGGATTCAGGTCAGGTGATTGACTTGACCATTGCATAACATTCCACTTCTTTCCCTTAAAAAACTCTCTAGTTGCTTTCGCAGTATGCTTCGGGTCATTGTCCATCTGCACTGTGAAGCGCCGTCCAATGAGTTCTGAAGCATTTGGCTGAATATGAGCAGATAAAATTGCCCGAAACACTTCAGAAATCATCCTAGTGCTTTTGTCAGCAGTCACATCATCAATAAATACAAGAGAACCAGTTCCATTGGCAGCCATACATGCCGACGCCATGACACTACCACCACCATGCTTCACTGATGAGGTGGTATGCTTTGGATCATGAGCAGTTCCTTTCCTTCTCCATACTCTTCTCTTCCCATCACTCTGGTACAAGTTGATCTTGGTCTCATCTGTCCATAGGATGTTGTTCCAGAACTGTGAAGGCGTTTTTAGATGTTGTTTGGCAAACTCTAATCTGGCCTTCCTGTTTTTGAGGCTCACCAATGGTTTACATCTTTTGGTGAACCCTCTGCATTCACTCTGGTGAAGTCTTATCTTGATTGTTGACTTTGACACACATACCCCTACCTCCTGGAGAGTGTTCTTGATCTGGCCAACTGTTGTAAAGGGTGTTTTCTTCACCAGGGAAAGAATTCTTCGGTCATCCACCACAGTTGTTTTCCGTCGTTTTCCGGGTCTTTTGGTGTTGCTGAGCTCGCCGGTGCATTCTTTCTTTTTAAGGATGTTCCAAATAGTTGATTTGACCACACCTAATGTTTTTGCTATCTCTCTGATGGGTTTGTTTTGTTTTTTTCAGCCTAATGATGGCTTGCTTCACTGATAGTGACAGCTCTTTGGATCTCATATTGAGAGTTGACAGCAACAGATTCCAAATGCAAATAGCACACTTTAAATGAACTCTGGACCTTTTATCTGCTCCTTGTAAATGGGATAATGAGGGAATAACACACACCTGGCCATGGAACAGCTGAGCAGCCAATTGTCCCGTTACTTTTGGTCCCTTAAAAAGTTGGAGGCACATATACAAACTGTTGTAATTCCTACACCGTTCACCTGAGTTGGATGTACCCTCAAATTAAAGCTGAAACTCTACAGTTAAAGCACATCGTGTTCATTTCATTTCAAATCCATTGTGGTGGTGTATAGAGCCAAAAAGATTAGAATTGTGCCGATGTCCCAATATTTATGGACCTGACTGTATAATATAAAAGTGCATGCAGGGCACTGGACAAAGCACTAGGGACAAAAGGGATGTGAAATGATTTGATACAGTAATGTAATCTTACAGATCACAGTGTACTGTATGTGTTGTGTGTGGTTCACTTTGGATTTGCCGCCGGGCTCTGCTATCCCATGCGATGTGACGCTCGCAGGGAACGGAGCCCGGAACCCAGAAGCGAAAAGATTCCGCCGGAGGAAACAGCGGGGGGACATCACAGGATCCTGGGGACAAGGTAAGTAACTTTGCCTGGATCCTGCGATCCGATCCCGAGTGTGGCTTGGGGTTACCGCTTTTGGTAATGAAAATTACCATGGAACCACACTCGGGAATACCGCCAAGGAGGTTAAAATCCTTCTGAGGTCTCAAGCAAGGCCTGCCAAAATTAATTTATAGGAGGCAGCGGAAAGAATGCCCCTTACATTGATGGTCAGTGGGAAGAATGCTCCCTACATTGGTGGTCAGTGGGAAGAATGCTCCTTACATTGGTGGTCAGTGGGAAGAATGCTCCTTACATTGGTGGCCAGTGGGAAGAATGCTCCCTACATTGGAGGTCAGTGGGAAGAATGTTTCTTACATTGGTGGTCAGTGGAAAGAATGCCCCTTACATTGGAGGTCAGTGGGAAGAATGTCCCTTACATTGGTGATCAGTGGGAAGAATGCTCCTTACATTGGTGGTCAGTGGGAAGAATGCTCCTTACATTGGTGATCAGTGGGAAGAATGCTCCTTACATTGGTGGTCAGAGGGAAGAATGTCCCTTACATTGGTGATCAGTGGGAAGAATGCTCCTTACATTGGTGGTCAGTGGGAAGAATGCTCCTTACATTGGTGGTCAGTGGGAAGAATGCTCCTTACATTGGTGATCAGTGGGAAGAATGCTCCTTACATTGGTGATCAGTGGGAAGAATGCTCCTTACATTGGTGATCAGTGGGAAGAATGCTCCTTACATTGGTGGTCACTGAAGAAAGCCACCTTTACAGACAACTAAAAAGAGCAGTTTGTGGCATGCTGCTGGCTCTGCTAAGTGGCATTGGATGTAAAACTATGTAGGCACCTTCAAATAGGAGCAAAACATAAATAACATTGTGCAAAATAGGTATAGCCCTAGGTCAGTGTTTCTGAAACTTTTTTTGCGGCGCACCAAAAAGATCTTAAAATTTTCACGGCACACCTGAAAAGATTGAACAATTTTTGTGGTGAAGAACTTATTTATTTTTACATATATATTTAATTTTAAATGTAATGTGAAGGATGTGCCTGCTTTCGAGAGCAAATCAGATTGAAGCGGTTGTAATCTTCTTTGTACTTTCGCTTGCTACCTTGCTTTTCATTTAACAGTTTCTCTTTCAGAATTCCAAACTTAACTAAGTATTTCTCCATCGCTATACAATGAACAAACTTTATTTATAAGCATCAAAGTTGGAATGGAACGGTCTCTATTATTATAATATAATCAGAGGCATAACTAGGACCTTCAGGGCTCCGGTGCAAGAAATTATGAAGGGCCCCCCTGACTCCTGGCCAGGGCCCTCCCTCTTCCCCCTGATCCTGGGGCCCTTTACTCCCATCACATGTCTATTTATTACAGTACAGTAGTGGGGCCCTTTCACAAGTTCTGCAGCGGGCCCCCTTACTGCCATTTTCGGGCCTCCCCATGGTGGTGAAATGCCAGGGCCCGGTCACAATTGCAACCTTTGCAATCTTGATAGTTCCCTCACTGGTGTCAGTAGTTTTTAATTTCATTTTATTTTTTTATCATTTCATTTTATTTCTTTTACAATTTTATTTGTATTATTTCTTACAATTTTTTTTTTTAGGAGCCCTGTTGGGGGGCTTTGATGAGATATCAGGGGGTCTAAACAAACCTCAGCCCTCAATCTCCATCTGTGTAGCCTCAGCTGCACAGAATGAATGGACAGGAATAGCTGTGCACCGAGCCTCCCATTCATTTAGAAACAGAAGTATAGTAAAAACAGTTTACTATGCTTCAGTTATGAATGAACCAATTGGTACCAATCACTGACTCTGTCCATTCAGAAAAGGAAGGAGCCGGTAAATGACAAATTTACCGACCTGTTCCCATTTCTCCATCATGACTCATCTTCTACAGCAGCTGGCAGGAGAGAGGAGGGGGGAAGACAGCAGCTCTGTGGGGGGACCAGGGAAGCACACAGAGACCCTGGGAACAGTAGAAGACAAGTAAACTGGATAGGAGGGGTGGCGGGGGCAGCATATAGAGGAACCAATCTCCTGCATTAGGAGGAAAATGGAGGAGATTGTGTCCTCTCAATGCCGCCCCCGCCATCCCTCCTATCTAGGTGTACAAGGGAGGCACGTGGGCCCCCTGGAGCATGGGGCCTGGTTGCAATCGCAACCCCTGCAACCCCTGTTGTTATTCCCCTGAATATAATTAGAGTGCGGGAGTTCTCCAGAAATCTCGCACAATTCTCGTGTTACGAAAGGAACCAATGAATGACAGATAGACAGAGATTGCGTTTTTATAGATGTTACTTTTTTAACTTTTGCGCCATTGATTTACCATTTAATTTTTCGATATGTTCAAGGTTTACAACAGAGTGCGCAGGCTAAGTGTAGTAGGTATAAGAACATTTATTAAAGTGGTTGTATACCTCTTTTTAGTTCTACCTCTAAGTTAGCCTAGAAGAAGGCTTACCTATAGGTACTGTAAATATCTCCTAAATGTGCGCCGTTTAGGAGTTATTTACCTTGTAGTGCGCCGATGATGTCATTGGCACATGTGCTGTAAAGGAACGGCCCTACGTGCCGTTTCTTCCCGAGCGAGTGCCATGACTGGCTGCTCCCGCACGGGAGTGATGTCACACGGCTCCGGCCAGTCACAGAGCCAGAGTCCGCGGCCCCGGTAAGGAAGAGAGGCGAACATGGACGCAGCCTCCAGCGTGGATGTTTGCAGGTAAGTGCGACATACTAGCCCATTATGCTTTTACTTTGCAGGGAAAAAAAGACGAAGTAAAACCCGTCAGGGGTTATCGCCACTTCTTCAAAGGCTTATCGTCACTTCTAGGTGGGGGTCTCGACTGAACAGAGCACTAAGGTACTTTCAGGATGGACACAATGGATATGGCAGAGGTGACGCCTGTAATGGCTGAGAAGACACTAAGGGGGCGCCCATCCAAGTGCAGTATAAATGGGAAAAAAACCACAGCACTTAATTGGCAACTCACGCGGATAGGGTAGAGATCACATAATGGGAAGCACAGCAAGTCAGGACAAAGGGTGGGACTTTTCATTTTAAAGGTGGGTGTCTTTAGGGGACCGCCCCACTGCCTGGCAAGCAATCAGCTGCCTTTAACATGAAAACTCCTGCCCTTTGTCCAGACCTGTTGCGCTTCCTGTCTTGTTTAAATAAGTTAGGGCAGTGTGGGAGGAGGGGGAGGTAGAAGAGAGTGTTGCGATGTTATGAACGGGACAGACCTGCTGCGCCTCCTATGTTGTGCTCTTAATTAAAGCGGTTGTATACCCTCTAAAGGGGATTTTTACCTTCAGGTAAGCCTAAAATAAGGCTTACCTGTAGGTAAAATGAATATCTCCTAAACCTGTACGGTTAAGGGGATATTCCCCCTGCAAGCAGCCGCTGACGTCATGGCGCATACGGCGTGATGTGCCGGCCAAGGCCCGGTGCCGGACCTTGCCGGAAAGACGGGCTCCCACACGCGATTGACGTCTCGTGACTCCGGCCAATCAGCCGAAGCCGCGTACCTGGAAGCAAGATCTGAGGAAGGAGGTCCGCTCCCTCAGAGGGGACCGAGCAGCCCTGGCGGATCTTCGTTCTAATGTGAGTATTTCATAATGAGTTAGTATGTGGTACATACTAGCTCATTATGCCTTTGTCTAGCGAGTTTTTTTTTTTTTTTCATTGCCTGGGTATACAACCGCTTTAAAGATGATAGCGGCAGCGCCGGGCAGGCCACTCAAGCAACTATTTGGCAAGGCTGTGGTCCTGATAGGACTGTTACTGGGTCCGGATCCGGACCGCGGTCCGCCATTTAGTGAAGCCTAATGTATGGTAACCCAGATAACCAGGCAGTCAAGGGACAGGATGCAGAACGCTGAGATCGGTGGAGCATAGACAAACCCGGAAGTGACGGGACCAAAAGTAAACACCCCCCCCCCCCCCCATAGCATTTCTAACTGCGACCATCTTGAGTAAGGGCAGATGATTCATGGAGAATTTACTTCCTGGAACCCCTCTGCCCTTAGCTCAGGCATGCAGGCAGGAGGGTGCGCTTAGCTGAGAAGCCCCTCTTCCCATGAAGACTACTGGGATTGATGACATAATTTTGGCCTAGGCCAGAAACCAGGAAACAACTCAAGAAATGTAAAAAATAAAAGTGTAAAACCAGTAAATATAATCTACTTCCCTTTCTATTTACTAACGCTAGCAGCCTAAGGATTTAAAAAAAAATGTTGATTGAGAGACTTTAGTTCCATTTTAATCCTTGTTTTATTATTGTACATCCAAAAACTTTCACTGGGGCATTTTTCCTAAAGCGATGCATCTGACAGTTTTGGGTTCATCAGATGCCTGCGTCTCACTGGCTGTATGCTCCCCTCCCCCCTTCCTTTCACTACTGTGTCCCTTTAGAGCTGCAGTAAAAAGGTTGGATAGCCAGCTATGGAAGGCTTGTCCCTATCCCAGCATTTAATGCAACTATTGAAGGATCTGCACGTACTTTATGTTGCAAGGTTGTAAAGTCGGGTTGCCAGGTTATGTTTGTCATTTTTATGATGCATTATTACTGTTTTATAACGCTCTATGACTTTTTTTATCTCGCTTCTCCGAGATCTTTCACTGCCTGTTTTTTTTTCTAAAGATCACATTTAAAGGGTCAGCCTGTCAAGCACTGATATTTTGATGATTGGTAGAAATGCTAATTAGCAGGCCAGTGGATTTATACGGAAAAGGTTTTCTGAAAAATAAAAAGTGGATATTGGAGCCAAATGGGAAAAACAGATGAGATCACATCCGTCTGTTTGATTTCCTCTCCAATGTGTTCAGCCAGATTCTTCCAAAAGTTCTTTCTGCAAAAACTACCACTTTATTAGGTACACCTTGCTAGTACCGGGTTGGACCACCTTTTGCCTTCATTCTTCGTGGCGTAGATACAAGGTGTTGGAAACGTTCCTCAGAGATTTTGCTCCATAGTGACAATGATGGCATCACACAGTTGCTGCAGATTTTTCGGCTGCCCATCCATGATGCAAATTTCCCATTCCTCCACATCCCAAAGGGTCTCTATTGGATGAGATGTGGGGAGTGTGGAGGCCATTGGAGTGCAGTGACCTCATTGTCCAGTGGTGAGATGATTGGAGCTTTGTGACATGGTGCATTATCCTGCTGGAAGGAGCCATCAGAAGATGGGGGCACTGTAGTCATAAAGGGATGGACATGGTCATCAACAATACTCAGGTAGGCTGTGGAGTCTAAACGATGCTCAGTTGGTACCAAAGATCCCAAAGTGTGCCAAGAAAATAACCCCCACACCATTACACCATCACCACCAGCCTAAAGCGTTGATACAAGGCAGGATGGATCCATGCGTGAAATGCTGACCCCACCATCTGAATGTCGCAGCTTAAATCCAGACTCATCAGACCAGGCAACGTTTTTCCAATCTTCTATTATCCAATTTTGGTGATCCTGTGCCAATTGTAGCCTCAGTTTCCTGTTCTTAGCTGACAGGAGTGGCACCCGGTGTGGTCTTCTATTTCAAGGTTGGATGTGTTGTGCGTTCAGAGATGGTATTCTGCATACCTTGGGTGTAGCGAGTGGTTATTTGAGTTACTGTTGCCTTTCTATCTATGAGGAAAAATATAAATCGGCCAAAACTGATGAATACATTTGTTTTTTTTATGTATTTTTTTTTTGGATATGTATTATAGCAAAAAGTAAGAAATATTGTTTTTTTTTTTTTGCAAAATTGTCGCTCTTTTTTTGTTTATAGCGGTGATCAGAAATGACGCAGAGGGGATCAAATACCACCAAAAGAAAGCTCTATTTGTGGGGAAAAAAGGACGCAAACTTAGTTTGGTTACAACGTCGCACGACCGCGCAATTGTCAGTTAAAGCGACGCTGTGCCGAATCGCAGAAAGTGCTCTGGTCCTAATGTGGGAAATCCTTCTGGGGCTGAAGTGCTTAAGAAAAGCACATGGCAAATGACGGCTGTTTGCAGTACAGATCTATTTATAAAAGGGCACGTGGCTACTTAATCCCATGGCTGCGTGTGATGTTATACTTGCGTCTTGACTTTATTTTGCGTCATGAGTTAAGTAAACGTCATGCATCATGATGTCAATAACCGCCCAAGCATCAAAACGGCTCCAAGCAATGTTTCATTGCATAACCATGTGGGCTTCCCATGTAAAGACCAATCGTACAGCATAAGGGTACATTAGGTTTTTTCTTGTTTGTTTTTAATTCTAAACTGATGGCCTGTATATATTTTTAAAGTGTCGCCTATGGAGAATTTTGGCTACCATAGCTTTTTTTTGTGATTCCACGGGTGTGTGCACTTTTATGGCTTGATATGTTTGGTATCTTGTTACTCAATGCAACCAAATATTTTATATTTTACCTTAAACATTGGGTATACTATTGTGTTTGTTTGAAATAAAATTCATTTTAGTGTATTCTTCCTGAAAATATGCGTTTAATAAATTATTGTATATTTTTTTTTTGGGGGGGGGGGGGGTTTGTAGCAAAAAATACAGATTTTAACGTGTGCAGAAAAAAAAAATTTGTGCCAGTAGGCGAGTGGTTTAGGAATCCTACCCTGAGGGTACATTTCAGCCCACCTGACCCCTGGCCCCCAATAGCCTCCAGGTGATTTGGAAGTGCGACACATACAGTATTTGCCTTATAAGGCCTCATACACACGGGTGTTTTTTAGCGTTTTTTGCCGCTCTCCATGTTATTCAATGGCCCCATAAAAACGCTGACGTTTTTGAGCTGTAGATGGCGTCGGCGTCATTAAGCTGTAAATCGAACGCGGGACCGTGCGTTCCGAGACTGTAGCGCTTTGGCGTTATTGACGCTGAGCCGGCAAAACGCTCACTAACACGCACTGATGCCGTAACGACGCTAACAGGTGTTTTTAGCGCCGGCATTTTCAGGTTAAAAATAGCAGAGGAATGTTTTTCTTTAACCACTTGCCGACCGCCAACCGCAGGTTGACGGCGGCAAAGTGGCTCGTTATCACAAATCGCCGCCATACGACGGTGGCTGCGATAACGCGCTCACTGTGTTCGGGGAGGGCCAGGGAGCAGGTGCGGCGGCTTCGATTGCCGCTGGCTACCCGCGATGGCCCCCCCGGAGCGAAGGAACGGAGGTCCGTGTATGTAAACACAGACCTCCGTTCTGTGTGAGGGGGCAGGGCTGTGATCACAGCCTTCCTGTATACGAAGGCTGTGACCACTTCCCTTCCCCAGCTAGGGCAGTCCCCATACAGTTAGAACACGCCCAGGGAACATAGTTAACCCTTAGAGCGCCCCCTGCAGGTTAACCCCTTCACTGCCAATGGCATTTACACAGTAATCAGTGCATTTTTATAGCAATGATCGCTGTATAAATGCCAATGGTCCCAAAAAAGTGTCAAAATAGTCCGACATGTCCGCTGAAATATCGCAGTACCGCTAAAAATCTCAGATCGCCGCCATTACTAGTAAAAAAAAATAAATAAATAAAAACCCCAAAAATGAATTCTCATCCTCCGTAAACGCGACCACTTTTGCGCAAACCAATAAATAAACGCCGATTGCGATTTTTTTCTATCGCAAATATGAGGAAGAATATAAATCGGCCAAAAACGGTGAAATTTTTTTTATATTTTTTTTTGGATTTGTATTTTAGCAAAAAGTAAGAAATTTGTTTTTTTTTGCAAAATTGTCGCTCTTCTTTTGTTTATAGCGGCGATCAGAAATGACGCAGAGGGGATCAAATACCACCAAAAGAAAGCTCTATTTGTGGGAAAAAAAGGACGCAAATTTCGTTTGGGTACAATGTCGCACGACCGCGCAATTTTCAGTTAAAGCGACGCAGTGCCGAATCGCAAAAAGGGCTCCGGTCCTAAAGCTGGAAATCCTTCCGGGGCTGAAGTGGTTAAAGTGGTAGTAAACCCTCCTATCATTTTCAGCCAAGGAAGCTGCCATCTTGGCCTCTGCTTAATCTACAACTGCCATGATGCTGCACATGTGATCAGCAATGATACCAGCCATTGGATGGTTTGACAGTTTGGTTTAGAGCACAACCAATGGGAGTGTTACATTTCCGGCACGTGCCGGAAATGTAGCTGGTTTTTAAACTGTTAAATGGATGGGTTTACTACCGCTTTAAACAAAATGCCTATTGACGCCGACGCATTAACGCCAATGCAAAACACCAACAAAAACACCGATTTATGCCTGACGTCGGTCCCGACCTTTCTTTTGCTCATACACCCCTGTGTATGAGGCCTTCCAACCTTTAACAGACGCGTTATGGGAATGGCTGGAACCTTTTTCATTCGCACGCTTGACACCTCAGTGTTTTGTATTCGGGATTTTACTCTTTTCATGACCGTGACTCATTTTGATATTTTCCTTTATAGATCTGAGATTCTGTGACCCGCTTGAATGACCTTTTAAGACATATGCACACTACTTTTTTTATTTCAAGTTTCCCATTACCGTTCTGTGAAGTTCCATAAAAAGAAAACCCACAACCGAGATCCCTCATATAACACAGAAAAAGAAGAAAATAGACATTAGGAAGACATAAAACGATCAAATAGAACTTTCCGCTCAGGTCTTCTCTTCCTTTTGTTCAGACGCTGCCTTTAGAGAAATATATAAAAGTCACCGTGATCTTGGAAACCATATTATTTCTATATTAAAGAAATAAAAGTGGAGCAATGTAAATCATTTCCTCTGTATAAGCATCACCTGAAGGAAATTGAAGTCGCAGTCAATATTTCTGTTATCAATAATTTAGTAGTTGGGGTGGTTTACAGTATGCTGCCCATCGCCGAGCTGTTTATGGATTTTAAGGGGCTGCTTGTTGATTTAAATTGAAGGTTGAATGATAAATGAGTTCGGGATGACCGTCAAAGGAATATTAAATAGAGCTGCAAGTAGGAAATAAGAGCACTTTTCACACCTTAAAGGCAAAAACAAAATTGCTTCATCGCTGTTCTCTAAGTAATGCAAACCAACTAATGATAAACAATCAGGTCAGGGCTTTTTTGAGGAACGCAGTATTACGCACCTCCAGCACTGAACATATGTACTGGCAAGGGGTGCTTAGGCATGCTGAATGGTCTATTGTTGCTGGTGGGGTGATATAGTGTTGATGGGGCATGGTCTATTGTTGCTAGGAGGATCTACTGTTGCAAGGGGGATCTGTTCTTGCTGGTGGTAATCTATTGTTGCTGGTAAGACTTTATTTTTTATTATTATTGGTGGAGTCCATTGTTGTTGGCTGCTGGGCAATCTATTGTTGCTGGTAGGGCCCTACTGTATTGGGGAGCACCTATTGTTTCTGGCTGCTGGAAGGTCTGTTGGTGCTGGTAAGGCCCTACTGCATTAGGGAGCACCTACTGTTGCTGGCTGCTTGGGGATCTATATTTACTGGTGGGGCCCTTCTGTATTGGGGAGCGCCTATTGTTGCCTTAAAGAAAAAAAACAAAATTGATTCATTGCTATTCTCTAAGTAATGCAAACCAACTAATGATAAACATACAGGTACTGTATACTCAGGGCTTCTTTGCAGCAGGAACACAGTAGTACGCACTTCCTGCAACTTCAGCACTGAATTTATGTACTGGCAAGGGTTGCTCAGGCATGCTGGAGGGTCTATTATTGCTGGTGGGGTGGGGTGATTTATTGTTAATGGGGGGTTGTCTATTGTTGCTAGGATGATCTACTGTTGCAAGGGGGATCTATTGTTGCTGGTAAGGCGGTACTGTTTTTAAAAGTACTGATGGGGTCCATTGTTGCTGGCTGCTGGGGGATCTATTGTTGCTGGTGGGGCCCTACTGTATTGGGGAGCATCTATTGTTGCTGGCTGCTGGGAGCTCTATTGTTGCTGGTGGGACCCTACTGTTTTGTAGGGTTAACCCTGCAGTCACATGAAGGGTTTCTCTCTCTCAAGCAACAGTGGCTTTCCAGCCCAGAGAAACCCGAAACCTTTTTAATAGAAGGATGCTCTGGGAGATAGGAATATCTCTCTTCTGATAGAACTGAGATTTGCTTTCATGTAATGCTCCCCTTCATATCAATAAAATATTCACATAGGCGTCCGAATAAAATATTCCATTATTAACAGACACAGAACATTGCAGCATCACTAGCTATTGCTTTATTACAGTATGAAATGGAAGCGTGCAGCTCTTAAATAAATTGATAGAATCCTCGTATGTGTTGGTGATGGTGTCCTCCATCCTCCTCATGTGAAATAAATAAAAAGCTGCTTGATGAATTGATGTGCAAGAAAGTGGCGTGTCAGCCTCATATAATGATCTCAATTACCGTCATGACATGTCCATTTATATATAAACCGAGCAATGCTCAAATGTTCTGAAAAATAAAAAATGTGATGTACAGTTGTGCTCATAAGTTTACATACCCTGGCAGAATTTATGATTTCTTGGCCATTTTTCAGAGAATATGAATGAGAACACAAAAACATTTCTTTCACTCATGGTTGGTGTTTGGCTGAAGCCATTTATTATCAATCAACTGTGTTTACTCTTTTTTAAATCATAATGACAACAGAAACTACCCAAATGGCCCTGATCAAAAGTTTACATACCCCAGTTCTTAATACCGTGTATTGCCCCCTTTAACATCAATGACAGCTTGAAGTCCTTTGTGGTATTTGTGGGTGAGGCTCTTTATCTTCTCAGATGGTAAAGCTGCCCATTCCTCTTGGCAAAAAGCCTCCAGTTCTTGGAAATTCTTGGCTGTCTTGCATGAACTGCATGTTTGAGATCTCCCCAGAGTGGCTCAATGATATTGAGGTCAGGAGACTAAGATGGCCACTCCAGAACCTTCACTTTATTCTGCTGTAGCCAATGACAGGTCGACTTGGCCTTGTGTTTTGGATCATTGTCATGTTGGAATGTCCAAGTACGTCCCATGCGCAGCTTGCTGGCTGATGAATGCAAATGTTCCTCCAGTATTTATTGATAATTGCATTCATCTTGCCATCAATTTTGACCAAATTTCCTGTGCCTTTGTAGCTCACACAACCCCAAAACATCAGCGCTCCACCTCCGTGTTTCACAGTAGGAATGGTGGACCTTTCATCAAAAGCCTTGTTGACTCCTTTCTAAATGTAGGGTTTATGGCTGTGGCCAAAAAGCTCAATTTTGGTCTCATCACTCCAAATGACTTTGTGCCAGAAGGTTTGAGGCTTGTCTCTGTGCTGTTTGGTGTATTGTAAGCGGGATACTTTGTGGCATTTGCGTAGTAATGGCTTTCTTCTGATGACTCGACCATGCAGCCCATCTTTCTTCAAGTGCCTCCTTAGGCCTCATTTACACTGCTGCTGGTAAACGGATGTTTAGAGGCAGTTGGGCTTTTTTTCAGCTGCCCCTGAACTTTCCTCTATGTTATCTTATCAGTACATTTACACAGGGTTGTTTAAGGTCGTTTCCAGGCAGTTGAGTTTAAAGGCTTTTTTCGGAACGCAAAAAAATTGGTTCAGACGCCAGTTCAGAGGCATTTGAAATGCCAAACAGCTTGTAAACGGTGCTAAACGCGCCTAAACGCGGTGACTCACGTCTTAGAACCGTTTAGTTTACAGGCGTTTCCATTCTGAAAAAAACATTTTTTTTTTAAACGCTCCTAGACGCAAACGCTGCAAAACGGCCGTTTTAGACGCTGGATTCTAGCTGTCAAAAACGTTCAGGGGGGGTTGACATAGCGTCCCATGTAAATGGAGCCTTATTGTGCATCTTGAAACAGCCACACCACATGTTTTCAGGGAGTCCTGTATTTCACCTGAAGTCATTTGTGGGTTTTTCTTTGCATCACAAACAATTTTCCTGGCAGTTGTGGCTTTAACTCCAGTTGGTCTACCTGACCGTGGTTTGGATTCAACAGAACCCCTCATTTTCTGCTTCTTTTTTTTTTTTTTATATCAAATTTTATTTGGTCATAAAGTCAACAGTGACACTTATGCAGTAAATACAATGTCATTTTCTCGGGAAGGATGAGGGGGGGGGGAGGGAGGAGAGGAGAAGAAAGAGGGAGAAGGGAGAGAACATAAGGGAGGATAGAAGATATAGAGGAGGTTTGAGGGGGTAAGTGAGTAACGATGGTATAATGAGGTTAAGTGGGGGGGGAGAAAGGGAAAGAGTTTCCTGCAGGCCAAGTACCTTTGTTGTGGTAAGCATTCCCTGATAAGCTGGGGGAGTATTTTACAATTTTGCCTGGATGGATAGGGGAGACCTGTCTTTCCTGTGTCTCTCGCCCCCTCCCCTGACAGGGAGAAGGGGAGGGAACAGGCGGGGTCTGCGTCCAGGAAGTTATTGTAATTAAGTTTAGCTATCAGGAAAGTGGGGGGGTGACATAATAGTCTTGTGTCACTTGGCGTGGAGGATACACTTATTGTTATAAGCGCGGGTAAAGAGAAACAATAAACAGTTTATACATTGCAACGTAACATTACTCAGGGGGGAGTAAACGGGGACTGAGAGGTATCAGAACGTTGAGTTTTAATGGGCTGACGTTTTTGGAGGAGATTGTGGTCTCCGTCCCAGGTTGTGGTGAGGATGCAGTAGGTTAGACTTGGTCTTGACTGGTTGGTGTGGCTTTCAGGTTATGTCTTAAGTTGTACAAGTTGGGGGGGGTGAGTCCTTCCTGTTCTTCCTTGGAGAATGTAGCTTGGATATAATAGTTCCATCTCCTATGGAATCGTTTCCGTGAGTTTTGGTTGTTAGCCCAGATGTCCAGTAGTTCTCTGAACATGAGTGTGTTTAGTAGTCTTTGGACTTCTCTGACACCTGGGGGGCTGGTTTGTGTCCAATGGACCATTACAGTTTTGCGTGCTGCCAGCATACATAAGCAGACCCAGGGTTCTGTCTGCGCTGTCATGCTTGGTGTGCTGGAGGGGAGAGCTGAGCTATCCCCAAATATCATTAGTGCCGGATGTAGTGGAATGTCATGGCCAGCGACTTTGGTTGCAAAGGACTGGATTTGGATCCAGAATGTGACTATGCGTGGACATAGCCAGAGTCTGTGAGAGAGGGTCGGGTTCCT
>BLSH010036269.1:579425-589584 GCA_018402905.1 Glandirana rugosa
CTGTTTGACTTGATGACAAGACTATTTAAAGTGTTACACACAGTTTCCAGATGTTTGCAGAACAGTAGTTCAGTTTGTCCCGGTTTTATTTAAAGTGTTACACACAGTTTCCAGATGTTTGCAGAACAGTAGTGCAGTTTGTCCCTGTTTTTTTTAAGTGTTACACACAGTTTCCAGATGTTTGCAGAACAGTAGTTCTGTTTGTCCCGGTTTTATTTAAAGTGTTACACACAGTTTCCAGATGTTTGCAGAACAGTAGCTCCCGGTTTTATTTAAAGTGTTACACACAGTTTCCAGATGTTTGCAGAACAGTAGTAGGGTTTCTCCCTGTTTTATTTAAAGTGTTACACACAGTTTCCAGATGTTTGCAGAACAGTAGTTCAGTTTGTCCCGGTTTTATTTAAAGTGTTACACACAGTTTCCAGATGTTTGCAGAACAGTGATATGGGTTCTCCTGGCTTATTTATACTTTTTTGACACAGTTTGAAGATGATTTTAGAACAGTGATATGGGTTCTACCGTTAATTAATACTTTACAGACACAGTTTGAAGATGGTCCACATCCACCTCCATTTTTGATTTTTTTATGTTTTTATTTTTTTTTAAATATTTAAAGTTATTTCCCTGTCCCCATTTCTTTGTAGGGCGTTTGTCCCACCCTTACCCCCATTTTCCTTCCTTTTGCAGACCTCTAGGACTTTCCTGGACTTTTTTACAGCAATTTTCAGAACTTTTAGTAAAATTACCAGAACCCCGGACCCGAACCCAGACTTTTTTTGAAAAGTCCGGGTTCGGGTCCAGGTTCCGGACACCCCAAAGTTCGGTACGGACCCGAACTTTACAGTCCGGGTTCGCTCAACACTACTCCAGACCTTTTACCTGCTTAAATGATGAAGAAATAATGAGGGAGTAGCCCACACCTGGCCATGAAACAGCTTTTGATTCAATTGTCCAGTTACTTTTGGTTTATTAAAAAAGGGGCGTGGGGTGGCTATTCTTAATAACTGTAATTCCTAAACCCTTTCTCCGATTTGGATGTACATACTCTCAAATTAAACCTGAGAGTTTGCACTTTTAGCCCATATCCATTATATAACTATAGCTTGAATCTGTTTTGGTAAATACCTGAAAAGAAAAATTGTGCCTGTGTCCAAATACTGTATATATGGAGCTAACTGTATGCCAATTACCTATTGTACCCCTTCCCCCTCTCTCTTTTGTACCCCGAAAATTGTTCCTTTTCTTTAACCACTTGCCAACCAGCCGCCGTCATTTTATCATTTTACTGCGGCAGGTCGGCTTGTTCCCGAGAATCGCCGTAGCTGTACGTTAGTCGTGGGAATGGGTGAACGGGTATTGTGGGGTGGGTGTGCGCGCCACCCACTGGCCAGGGGGGGATCCAGTCAGCTCCTAGTGTTAACCCCTTCCCTGCCAGTGTCATTTATTCAGTAATCAGTGGATTTTTATAGCACTGATCTCTGTATAAATGTCACTGGTCCCAAAAAAGTGTCAAAAGTGTCGGATCTGTCTGACGCAATGTCACTGTCCTGCTAAAAATCACCGCCAATACTAGTAAAAAATAAAAATGCCATAAATCTATTTTGTAGACGCTATAACTTTTGCACAAACCAATCAATATACCCTTATTGTGATTTTTTTTTACCAAAAATATGTAGAAGAATATATATCAGCCTAAACTGATGTAGAAATATTCGTTTTTTTCCTTTTTTTTTTTGGATATTTATTATAGTAAAAATTATAAATATTTTTTTTTTCAAAATTGTCGGTCTTTTTTTGTTTATAGCGCAAAAAGTAAAAACCCGCAGATCTGATCCAATACCACCAAAAGAAAGCTCTATGTGTGGGGAAAAAAATGACATCAATTTTATTTGGGTACAACGTCGCACGACTGCGCAATTGTCAGTTAAAGTGACGCAGTGCCATATCACAAAAAATGGCCTGGTCATTAAGGGGGAAATCCTTTCGGTCCCTAATCGGTTAACCACTTCCCTACCGCCGTATTCAGAATGACGGCCGGGAAGTGGTTCAGTTTTCCTGACTGGGTGTCATATGACGTCCAGCAGGATAACATGCCAGCGTGCGCCCGTGGGGCACGCATCGCGGCGATCGGTGGTGTGGTGTGTCAGTCTGACCCACCGCATTACCGATCTCGGTATAAAGCTTCCATCGGAAGCTCTTTACCATGTGATCAGCCATGACCAATCACGGCTGGTCACAGTGTAAACAGAAAAAGCCAATCGGCTGCTTTCCTGACAGGGAGGGTCTGGGCTGAGTGTTTATCAGCGCAGCCCCCCCCTAGGATCGCCACCCAGGACCACCAGGGAGCCCACCAGGACCACCAGGGAGAGCCCACCCAGGGAGACCACCAGGGAGCCGATCCTAGACCACCAGGGAGCCCACCCTAGACCATTAGGTAAGGGGCACAGTGCCCAACATGGATGGCACTCAGTGCCAACTTCAGATGCCACCCTAGGCCACCAGGTAATGGGCCCCTTTTAGTGCATCTGTCATTGCCCCCCACCAGTGTCCGCCAGTGCCCACCAGTGCCAACTATCAGTGCCACCTACCAATGCCACCTACCAGTGCCACCTATCAGTACCCAGTGCAACCTATCAGAGCCACCTATGAGTGCCCATCAGTACTGCTTATCAGTGCCCATCAGTGCTGCATATCTGTGCCATCAGTCTTTCATATCAGTGCCTGTCAGTGCTGCATATCAGTGCAGCCTATCAGTGCCCATCATTGCTGCATATAAGTGCTGCCTCATCAGTGCCAATCAGTACTGCCTCATCAGTGCCCGTCAGTGTAGCCTCATCAGTGCTGACCAGTGAAGGAGAAAATGTACTTATTTACAAAGTTTTGTGACAGAAAAGAAAAACTTTTTTTTTTCAAAATTTTCGGTCTTTTTTTATTTGTACCGCAATAAATAAAAAACACAGGGGTGATCAAATACCACCAAAGGAAAGCTCTATTTGTGGGAACAAAATTTAAAAAATGTTGTTTGGGTGCAGCGTCGCACGACCGCGCTATTGTCATTCAAAGCGCAACAGCACTGAAAGCTGAAAATTGGTCTGGTAGGGAAGTGTTCTAAGTGCCCGGTATTGAAGTGGTTAAAATGAAAAATTTTTACATAAAAAAGAATGTCCCGTCTGTGACTAAGCAAACAAAATAAGGCCCGATATCTCCAAATCCTAAATATGTTTAGCTGGTAAAACCCGGTCAAACGACATTCAGAATTTATGGAAATACCTCCGATGACAATTTAAATCCATGAATGTTTCCAGAACGGGAGCCATGGCTGACACAAAACCTCATTGACTTTGCTGTTATTGTATCTGCTTGTTCCCCCTGAAAGCAGCTGCTGACAAAAGCAATCCAATGGTGTTTTCATTAAATAAAGTACTGTCTGCAAACCCGATTATGGATATTAGATTTGCTGCCTGTTTTTAGCCGACAATGCATCATCCAGAGCAAAGGGCAGACGCTAAAAGCCAACACTTTGCCACTCAGATCCAGCAGAAATGTTCTGTCCCCTGGTACTGAAGGCGTAATAATCTGCAGAGCAGTTCTGGAAGCCTTGGCGACAGGCGGCAGAGATCACCGACAGGAAACATCATTGTGCGCCAGTGCCGGCCCCCGAGGACCCTTTGGAAGATTGCAGTTGTGCTCTCTGCGCCCACCAAGACTACTGGGAGTCTTTTGCTCCCTCTTTTTCTTGTTGCTCTTGGCCCGTTTTGCTTTCAAGGATGCCAGGTTTCCAAGTTTCGGTTCATTTAGCATTGAGTTCAGTCGTACCGGCTGCTGTGCGGAAGCTCCTTGGGGCTCCTTTTTAATGTGCCTGCAGGAAGCTTCCAAGAGTAAACCTTTGCATTTTATTTGTTCGCCTGATGTTGTTACACTTAAGGAGTGACAAATTCAGGTTAATCTGCTAATCACACTTCATTCTGTGATGTGCAATGGCATGTTCTCAGCAAAGCTTCCGTTACTGCAGATAGACCCGGCGAGGAGCCGATTAAAATGCTGTGTCCCATTTTAAAAGCAGGGATTGTTTTAACCTCTTCAGCCCCGGAAGGTTTACCCTCCTTCATGACCAGGCCATTTTTTGCAATACGGCACTGCGTTACTTTAACCACTTCAGTCAGGGGCCTGTTTTTTGGGTTCGTTGTTTACAAGTTAAAATCAGTTTTTTTGCAATAAAATCACTTAGAACCCACAAACATTATATATTTTTTTCTAACACCCTAGAAAATAAAATGGCAGTCATTGCAAAACTTTATGTCATACCGTATTTGCACAGCGGTCTTCCAAGAGTGCTTTTTTTAAAATAAATTCCGTATTTTTAGTTAAAAAATAAGAAAACAGTAAAGTTAGGCCAATTTTTTTCCATATTGTGAAAGATGTTACGCCGAGTAAAATGATACCCAACATGTCACGCTTCAAAATTGCGTCCGCTCGCGGAATGGCGACAAATTTTGCAGCTTAAAAATCTCCATTGGCGACGTTTAAAAAATTCTACAGGTTATCAGTTTTGAGCTACAGAGGAGATCTAGTTATAGAATTGTTGCTCTCGCTCTAACGATCGCGGCGATACCTCACATGTGTGGTTTGCACACCGTTTTCATGGTTGGGATTTACGTATGCGTTCGCTTCTGCACGCGAGCTCGCAAGGATGCTTTACATTTTTTATTTTTTTTTAATTATTTATTTTACTTTTTATTTTTACACTGTTCTTTTTTTTTTTTTTTTTTTAAAAAGATCACTTTTATTCCTATTACAAGAAATGTAAACATTCCTTGTAATAGAAAAAAGCATGACAGGTCCTCTTAAATGTGAGATCTGGGGGTCAAAAAGACCTCACATCTCAGATTTACACTAAAATACAAAAAAAAAAAAAAAAAATCAGAAAAAAATGACAGCCCAAAAAAAACAAAACAAAATGGGCCCTGTAAGACCGTTGGGTGGACGTGACTTCTGACGTCATTTCCGCCCTGCCGTACTATGGAGCCGAGACTCGGCTCTCGGACACTGGGGGGGAACGGATCGGATCATCTCCGCCGGTAAGCGGCGGAGATGACCGGAAAGCGGGGGGGGGGGGGGCATGTCTCCCGCCGCTGATAAAAGTGATCTTGCAGCTGCAGGCACCATTCAGATATCACATCTCAAAGGTAGCGACGTCATATGACGTCCACCTAACGAGAAGTGGTTAACTGACAATTGCGTGGTCGTGAGACGTTGTACCCAAATGAAATGGATGTCCCTTTTTCCCCACAAATAGAGTTTTCTTTTGGTGGTATTTGATCACCTCTGCGGATTTTATTTTTTTCGCTATAAATAAAAAAGAGCGACAATTTTGAAAAGAAAACGTTTTTCTTGGTTTCTGTTATAAAAATTTGTAAATAAGTAAGTTTTCTCCTTCACTGATTGGCACTGATGAGGTAGCATTTGTATGCAGCGCTGATTGGCACTGATAGGAGGCACTGATAAGCAGCACTGATAGGAGGCACAGAAAAAAAAATATTTTTTGCTTTCTGCTATAAAACACATCCAATAAAAAATGTCAAAATAAAATGTATTCATCAATTTAGGCCAATATGTATTCTGCAACATAATTTTGGTAAAAAAAATCCCAATAAGTGTATATTGATTGGTTTGCACCAAAGTTATAGCGTCTACAAACTATGGGATATATTTATGTAATTTTTATTTATTTATTTTTATTTTTTTACTAGTAATGGCAGCGATCAGCGAATTTTAGCAGGACTGCGACCTGGCAGCAGACAAATTGGACACCTAACTGACACATTTTGGAGACCAGTGACATTATTACAGTGATCAGTGCTAAAAAAAAAATGCACTTTCACTGCACTAATGACACTGGCAGGGAAGGGGTTAAACATCAGGGACGATCAAAGGGTTTAATGTGTTCCCTGGGAGTGCTTTCTAACTGTGGGGGAGGTGCTTTAACAGTTGGAAAACAGACATCCGTGTTTCTGCATAGAAACACAAGATCTCCACCTTCCCCTCTCAAAGAACAGCGGTCTGCCTTGTTTACATGTCTCTCGAGAGAATGATCGGCTGGTCCCGGTGGACATTGGGTCTGCCGGACCTACTGATTGGCTCCCGCTGTGTCCAATCACAGCGGGAGCAGGTTTTCTGGTGGCGCCCGCCCCAGACCCAGTGCATGAAATCACATAGAGGTACGTGATTTCGGGCAAGAGGGCCGCCCTGCTGCAGAATATCTGCGTGGGGTGGTCCTTAAGGGGTTAAAATATTTTTTCAAAATAAAGAATGCAAACTGCTGAAGTTGCACAGTTTGGCACCAACATCCCTCACAATCCAGATCGAAAACCAAAAATCATTAGGACTTTAAGGCCCCATTTACATCTGAGAATAGCGGAAACTTACATTCCCGCACATGTTTTTGCGCATTTTGGAGCTGTATCGCTAACCCCCTGGGGAGACACTGGTTAGGATTGGTCCTCTGTTCTTTGTTTTGACCTTTTCCAAAAAATAACTCAGCCCCTCCGACACACCAGGTTGAGTGTACAAACATACCATATCACAGGAAATCACTGAAAGTATTACTTAAAGCTGAGTTCCACCCATATTTTTTTTTTTTTTGAACATCATTCAAGTCCTTTGCCTATATAGACTTACCTTTGAAGGAAAACATTTTTTTATACTCACCCAAAGTTGCTTGTTGCTAGGTGGTCTCTGTAATCTGCCCCTATTAGGTCCTAGGCTCTTCTCCTCGCTTCCTGCTCCCCCTGGCCTCCTGGGAGATGTGACTCATCATTTCCCAGGAGTCAGTGGGCTTCCCTGTACTGTAATATCGTGTTATTTCCAGACAGGAAATTACACAATTTAAGGCGGACCAAGATCGAGGAGTGCATGATGGTTACCCACCATGCACTTCTTTCAGGAAGAGATGCAAGGAGACTACGGATAGGCATCAGGCGCCCTCACCTAAAATGGAAATGTCCAGTAGTGAGAGAAACGAAATTGTGAGTAAAACATACATGTAATTACTAGGCGGTTTGAAAGTAAGGAAACAAAAGGTTACATCTATTTATTATTAAAAGGGTGGATACCAAAAAAAAAAAATTCTGGGTGGAACTCCGCTTTAATAACCAATAGGAGGAGTAAAGATAAACTTAATATACTGTCATCCAATATGGTTTGTGTCCCAGTTGGGTCTATCATACACCAAATGTGATTGCACGTCCAGCACCCAGCTCAGGGGAGGGCTGGCAGCCTTAGGCCTGGGGGGCAAGTCCAGTCAAGTGGCCCATTGAACAACCGAATCAGCTCACCATCCATGCCCACCTGGTTTTATAATGGATATTGATGTTATGAAGCAAGACAAATATGATACAATGTGGTAACATAATTTAATGTTAATAGCAACAAAGGAGGATTAACAAAAATAATGCATCAATGCAGCCTCACCAGTGCCCATCAATGCAGTCTCACCAGTGCCCACCAATGCAGCTTTACCAGTGCCCACCAATGCTGCCTCGCCAGTGCCCATCAGCACAGCCTGATCAGTGCCCATTAATGCAGCCTCACCAGTGCCCACCAATGCAGCCTCGCCAGTGCCCATCAATGCAGCCTCACCAGTGCCCATCAATGCAGCCTCACCAGTGCCCATCCAATACAGCCTGCAATGCAGAGAGAGGAGAGCCGCCAGATTACACAGAGCGGGGGGATCTCCCGCTTACCTGGCGCGGCCGCTGTCATATGAAGTCCCACCTCCTGGACCGGCTCCTATGATAGACATCAACAGTGTGCTGTCTATTATAGAAGCTGGTCCAGGAGGTAGGACTTTGTAAGCGGGAGATCCCTGCTCTGTGTAATCCGGCGGCGCCCCCCTGAGGTAGCCCAATGGGCCCAGCGGGATCCATGGTAAGACCGGCCCTGGGCGCTCCCCCCCTTTGCCTGCAGTTAGTTAGTTAGTTCCTTTCTCCACAAGAAGAAAAAAGTGTGAGTGGACAGCGGCCGTCGGCCATTTTGAATGTAAGTTAGGGTGGCCTGGGGGGCAATTGCCACCCTGCCCCCTAGCCCAGCCCTCCCCTGACCCAGCTTGGGTGTCTCTACCAAGCTATAGCTTAATCCAGTCTGGAACCAGGAACTGGGTATTATTGCTGAATATTGAATACAAATGGTTCCTGCCCTCACCTATAACTGCCCTTTGCAACAAGGAGCACAAGGAAGGGCAACACATGCAAAACAAAACTAAATAAATTCCCAGCTCAACTTACCAACCAGCCTGCTAACCAACCACATTTTCCTGTCTAACAGTCTGCGTTAAAAAGGGGGGATTCGTTTGCACACATATGCAAATACATGCGTAAGCTACAGAACCCCATCAAGGCATCCCCATATCTGTAGTCTTATCTGTATTCTAAATATTGAGAGCCTCCACAGTGGAAGCACATGCATTATAATGGATAGACAGAGGGCAGGTGAGCCTGGAGGGAGCCCACCCCTCCTTAGAGGCACATGGGTGCACTGGACACCCAGCATAAAGCACCATGGCAGCAAAGATGTCCAGTGTGTCCCCTCACCAATATTTCAACAGTACAAACAAATGGCCACTGCCCTCACCTATAACTGGGTTTGCAGAAAAGAGCACATGGAATGGCACGCATGCAAAATTATAACTGAATATTGCACCTAAAGACTAGACGACACTAGCTTAGGTGCAAACTGGAACTGACTTTATTGGAAATTGACACAGAATATATACCACACAAAATCATATAAGCACTTGATCACATTATCCTTAGCAATTAGCACATCTAGGGAAGAGCCAAGTATCCCAATCCACATCTAGCAACTAATAGCTGACAATGATCTAATCAATATGAACTAATTAACAACTAGTTACCTAAAGAAGCCTAGGTGACTCGGGTCATTGTCCACCCAGACAGTTCGGCACCATTATTCAGGAAACCCAGGGCTGTCCAAATCCCATTAACCAGCTTTCTTTTCACATAAATCTTCTCACTGAGTTTCAAATTGGCAGAGCCCATCATGGCTTCATTGACTATTAAATGTAATAATGTCTTCTTGCTTTATACAACAGGACATCTTCCTGAATGCTCATAGCCCCCTTAAATGCCAGGGCCCATAGTCAGTAGGCAAGAGGCTACCCTGCAGTAACCTCCAAAAGCCCCCGTCCCAGTTGGGTCTGTCACAGTTAGTAACTAGGCAAGCATAAAATGGATTAACACTAGTAATAACCCAAATTACTATACAAAGGGATAACCAGTAAGGACTAGGCATAAGATGAGATTTGGCATCCACATCAGCATAAACAGGAGCAAGCCACCTCAAGTGCAGCTCTGAGCAGTAGTAAAGTTGAATCTACCAAGAGCTGGAACAATACTGCCAGAGCACATTTGTAGTGGAGATGCTAATGCTAGACTGACTTGGTATTCACTGTCCAAAAAAAAAATAGAAGATGCTAGCAGAGGGGGCGGAAGCTTGCAGAATAATTATTATGGGAGGGGCAGTCCTTTCAGATGTTCTTCTGCCAGCTATTGTTGGGGCCCTTTAAGAACATATGTGCACATAAAGACAGTCCCAGTTAACCTGAATGCTGTATAGGTACAGTATAGATATGGTATGAATACAAAAACACTGCGCTCAACAAAAACAAAACAAATGAATAAATAAATAAATAAATAAATGGTAAATAGTAAATTGAGCAGCTGCTATGTAAATAAAAACTGTGAAAGAAGTCTACTATAAATGGTAATAGCAAAAAGCAGCGCTAGAGTTAATTCATAAAACTCATACACATAAATATAAGGAAAAAGTGCTAGTGCAAAAATATCAAAAAGTGCAACAATATGTATAAGGTGCAAAAGTCCTCTTTAAATTGAAGCAGCTATGATGTTTTCAAAACAAAGTCCTCCACCACTGATCACCGCATGCATGTGCACACTTTGGGGGCTCACCAGAAATCAGGAGGTATAACGGCTCATCTTTCCACAACAAGAGGGCTCATCAACTTCTCAAGGGTCACCTCCACAAGGACTCGGTACACAGAGATCAGAAGGTGAATCAGCTCGTCTTTCCCCAGCGCTGGGGAAAGACGAGCTGATTCACCTTCTGATCTCTGTGTACCGAG